>JANBPO010003772.1:25084279-25136042 GCA_024336825.1 Amorphophallus titanum
TCCACCCTCAAACATGGGATATCATCTGGCCCTAGGAGTAGGGCGGATTGATGGCATGTGCCATCTTATACAATGACCTTGACCCAAGTCTCATGACTCAAGGATCGTTGGGTTACTAGGTCTAGATGGTTGTCTGATTTCTGGTGGCCTTGAGCCACCTGGTATTCCGTGTTATTCGCAATGGGTGCGTGCGTAGCTTTTAGTGTTCACGTTGCTGACCCGTCCACTAGTCGTAGCTTTCCTGCGTACGCATGTGTGAACCCACTTGAGAGTGGTGGAGAGTGTGACCCAGAGAGACGATTTTTAGGTTAGTTATCGAAGAGCCCCTCACCTTTGCAACCTGAGTCCGGGCTGGGTGGAAAATCAGCTAGAGGGCTTGACCTAGAGCTCATGGTCTATATGTGCACACGTAGTTGGGGGCGTCGAACCCACGTTGACGAGTGTGACCCCAACTAGTCCTTGTTTGTGGTTACTTGGTGTGTGTCTTAGTTTCCACCTGGGGCATGTAGGGAGACATTGTGGCATGTTGTAAGATGTCAGTGGACGCTTCCGGTCTTGCTTCTGGTGGGCAGGTACTCCCATCACGTGACGTGAGCTTCTCGTGACTCTAGTTTCCATTTCTCATCTGCGAGACGTGGTTGTTGCATGTAGTTTTCGGGTGTCTTTCCTGATGGAGAGGTCTAGGGTTTCCAGTAAGCGTTACTGAGGGTTTTTCCTAGACGGTGTAGGGTTCACGATGGCGAGGTCGTGACCATGTTTCTCAGACCACGTGGTCTTAGAGTGGGCCCTTGTCTATGAGGACAGGCCTCCACGACAGAGATGTCGTGATGTTTCCCCTGGCAATGTAGCCAGGGTAGTTCATAGTTCAGTGGTCTCCCGACGGTGAGATCAGGGTGTTGGTTTCCATTCTGATAGGAGTAGTTGTAGGGTCGTGGTTTCATCGACTGTCGTGTTTAGATATTCGGGTATAACTGTTCCCTCTGTTGCCATTGTTGTTGTCGTTGCTACTCCTGCTATTGTTGATCTTTAGCGTTGCTTGTTACCGTCGTTGGGGTTCCACGGGACCCCTACTGAGCTAGTGATAGGAGGCTCACCCCTTGCTTTTCAGGTGTAGTGGCTCTTCCTCAAAGTTCGGGGGTGCAGCACGAAGGTTCTTAGTTGCCAGTTCGCCGAGCCGAGTGTTCACTCGACGTTGGATACGTTCCTGTACTATAGACTGTACTTTTATTTGGACTGGACTCTGTAGTTAGTTTATTTATTTCTGTTAATTGTTGAATTATCCTACTTTATTTCATATTTTTGTATACCTTCACACTTCTTTTTAGCCCTTATGAGCCCTCTGACTCGTGGGCGGCGGGTCAGGATTCGAATGGTATCAGGCTATTCCCAGTATCCAGATCTTGGATCATTACAGTTGGTATCAAAGCAGTGGTTGTGGATGTACATGAGAATTCGAGATATTGCAGTGATCAGAGCCCATAAGATCTAGCACAGTCGGCAGCTGGCATAAGGTTTTGTGCTTATTTTTTCCTTGGTTTCTCGCATGAGAGTTAGAGTGCGCTAAGTTGGCGCTGTGATGGCGGTTGATGCTTTCATCGGAATGCCGGTGTGGGGTATGAGGAGTGTGATAGAGAGCTTTCTTCCCCATTGGTTATTGCCCCAGTTGTGCTGCGTTGGGCAGAGGTTGCTGGAAAGCATAAGTTCGTGGTACTGCATTAGAGAAATTTGTCGTGAGGTCAGGTGACTGGCAAGGATTGCTCGTGGTTAAGTGGTCGAGGGTATGCTCCGAGGGAGTTATTATCGTTCTGGCCATTCTAGTTTGAGATTTAACCAGCCCCTAAGGCGCCAAGATCATGGTTCAAGGTGGCAGAGCGGGTGCTCTAGTTGAGAGATGTGCCCAGGTGAGTAGAAGATCTCCCTAGTGCGTTGCTGATTATCGAGCCTGATTTCCTCGTCGCACTCTGTGGTGCCAGAAATGACATGTCGGACCCGATTATTTCAGTGGATTTCGTGCCAGGATTGGGCAGAGTTGTCCCAACGAGCCCTAAGTCCTGCGCTTCTGTGTGAGATTGGACTGTGTTGGTATGGGATTTGTTTCGAGATTGTGTGGCAGTGGCATGGCTCGTGGCCCAGATTACGAAATTTGAGGCCATTGTGTACCGCCTTGGATGTGCCGTTCGAGACAACAGATGAGGTGTGAAGGTTCTGCAGTGTGTTCGGGACTCGAGGATGAGCATTGGCAGGTGCCGATCATGGTTCGTGGAATGGCTCTAGGCATGGTGGTCCGCACGGTGGCAGCTCAAAAGAATGGATTGGTGTTAACATGGACGGATTCGAGAGAATGATGTCATGTGGCTAGAGATGTTCTGACCTTTGAGCCTGGCGTCTTTTGTGGATTTTTTCTCTACTCCTCGATAAGTGTTTTGGAGTGTTAATAATTTTGAGATCAAAGGCAGGCGTAGGTGAGGAGTGTGTGGCAGTGGCTAGCTCAACTGCTGTGGCAGTATGCGGCTGGAGATTAGCTAAGCTGGTGCTCAAGGTGTGGCGTGTTACAGTTTGAGGAATTGTGATGGTATGCCAAGAGATGCTGCGAGGGTGACACGACGAGGCACTAGGTAAGTGTTCTCGGAGGAGCTGACCTGACGGAAGTGATGGTTCCTCTTGTTGGGTTCGTTGCGCTCCCTCTTTATCTTTGATAATGGTTTTGATGATTACAATATATTGTGTGGTTTTGATGATTAGAAAATCACGTAACATAGATGATTTCAAATATAGATCAGAATTTCAAGAAAATCATTAAATCTAGGTCACCGACGCCGTCAAGCAGGCCCGCCGCGTCGTGGACCGTCCCGCCGACCGGGTGTTCGTGGGGATCTGCTCGCACGCTGAGCAGGGCCACGAGTGCACCGAGCCGCTGTATGCCAAACCGCTGGCCGACGAGGTCAGGTGCCGGATCTGCGGGACCGAGCACGCCGTCGAGGAACGCCGCGCCGTTCTGCGTGACTCCGTCCGTGACGTGCTCGCCCGACCGTCTGAGATCACCCGGGCCGTGGTCTGGATCGGCGGCCACGTGCGCGCCGACCAGATCACCCGCTGGGTCCAGGCCGAGCGCCTGATCGCCAAGGGCCACGTCCCCATCGGTGAGCGCGAGGTCCCGCTGTACCGGATCGGCGACGTGCTCGACCTGCTGCACGCGATGGCGATGAGCGACACGCTCAAGGCAGGTGCTTGACGTCGGGTAGTCGTGCAACTACGGTTCAGGCAGGGTGCGAGAGTTGCCCCCTGGGCCCGGCCATAGCGCCGGGCTTCCGTGTGTGGGGGGTGACGATGCCCGCCGTCGTGTACGCGGTCCGGCCAGGCGACTCGAACGAAGAACTCCGCTACAGCCTCCGATCCCTCACCAACCTCGACCATGACCGCGTCGTCATCGCCGGTCACTGCCCACCCTGGGTCACCAACGTCGAGCACATCCCGACCGTGCAGACCGGCACCAAGTACGAGCGAGCCGCAGCCAACTGGCGGGCAGCGTGCGAGGCGCTCGACGAGCCGTTCCTGATGTTCAACGACGACTTCTTCGTGATGCGACCGACCAAGGTTCGGGTCTGGCACAGGGGTCCACTCGACGATGTGATCCGGTACTACGAACGGATCGGCTCGAGCCGCTACCTGACCGGGATGCGTGCAACCCGCGACCTGCTCGACCGCCTCGGCTACGACGCCCCACTGTCCTACGGCCTGCACGTTCCGATGCTGGTCGGCCCGAAGCTATGGCTAGCCGCTTGCGACCTCGCCGAACCAGGCACCCACCTACGCACCCTGTACGGGAACCTGAACAACCTAGGCGGGACTGAGATCGAGGACGTGAAGGTCGGCGGGCAGCGGTTGTACAACCCGACGCTGCGGTTCCTGTCCACCTGTGACGACTCATGGAGACGCCACCCCATAGGCGCCCACATCCGGGCAAGGTTCCCCACCCCCTGCCAGTACGAGACCCCATGAACCGCAGCACCGCGCAACGCGACCGCGACAGGGCCACGATCCGCAAGACAGGCGCTGCGTGCGGGATCTGCGGTGAGGCCATCGACTACGCGCTCCCATACCTCCACCCCCGCTCGTTCGTCGTCGACCACGTGACGCCGGTGGCAGCGGGCGGGCTCGACGTGATCACCAACAAGCAGGCGGCGCACCGCGACTGCAACCGGTCGAAGTCCACGCGCACCGACGGCGGGCCGGTCATCAAGCGGAGTGGATCACTGAAGCGGCCGTGAAGGGTGGGGGGGTCGACCCGGACCCCCCGGACGGAGCGGGTGGATCCCTTGCATTATTATGTCTTTGAAGTTCGAGCTTTGAATTATGAGTGGACTACGGAGTGTTTGGCTTTTTATTTGACTGTCTTGTGCAAACTTGAGATGATTGTGTGCTTTTTCTTATATGCATAGGCATTCACGTATGTTAATAGGGTCAAATCATTCATACATACTTCAAATTGATGAAAGAGTAGTTCTACATCTTAAAATATAGGGTAAAAAGCCCAAACATTTCAAGAACTTTTGATTTTGCAAACAAAAAAGCCAAGAAATGGCCTCAAACTTGAGACTTTGCTGAATCGGCCCGAGTCCGGCCAACTCAGGCTGGATCAGACCAGGTCCAAGATGATCCTGATTCCGATCCAGCGAACCCTGACTGTTACCACTAGGAATCTTAATTAGCACTAGTTGGTGCACTTGAGGGGCATGCACATGTTTATTGAAGTAGTTGGGCAAGGTTCTCTCCTGAAATTTGGCACTTTTTGTCTAGACTGACCGATAAGACATAACCAAATGACCTTACAAGTTCATGAAATGGCAACTAAAGCATATATAATAGATATACATGCACTCGTGCACAGACATGATGTATACATGTATGTATAAGAGAGTGCCAGAATCTTCTCACTGTGCTGGCAGTGCCAGCTGTCAATCTAGGCCCATGGTGGCAACTAGGTTGCTTGTTGCGTGTTGCATTTCAAGGCACATGGCAAACCAGCAATGAGGGCAAACTTTGCATACCTGGAAAGGTAACCAGGTCTGTAGGATTCTGATCAAGTCAGGCATCTTTTGTCGTTGTTTGCTCAAGCTATGATCTTGTTTCATTGATTTTAAATTTGAAAGGGCCTTTCACTTAACCAGTTGAGTCTTTTCTACAACCATCCACTAGAGGAGATATGGCTGATCATTTTTCTTACACACCATTTTTTCTAACAAATTGTGATGTTAACAACCCGAAAAAGAAAATATAAGAAGTGTTTCTTTCCATAATTATATATTCATTTGATCAAAAAGAAAAGATGGATTTAATCAATTGATAACATTTAATAGCTCCTAATGTTTTGTATATAGCTTCAATATTATGACATTTTTGCACAAGGTTGGTATGGCCTCCATATGTATGTAGTTTTCACATACGTTTTACAGGTGCTTGTAAGAAAGTACTACAGAGTCATGTGCTCTATGTCATGTACAGACAGACCGAGCTATGCATGTTGCATGCCCATATTTTGGGAGCTCTTCGCAGCCCAGGAGATTTGATGGAGGTATCACCTCCACCTCCCTCTGGCTCGGGTTATCCACACACCCAGGATTGGTTTGAGCTCAGGCTCCACTTCATATGGGTCCAATTATTTATTTTGACTATTTTATTTGAGTCATTTTGATGTATTTTTCTTTTTATTAGAGTCATGTTCCTAGGTCTTTAGTTTATTTCCCTAAGTTTGATTGTCAGTATGTGGTTTGATGTATCTATTGGGCCCAATTCATTGGGCCCGGCCATATATAAATCACAAATGAATGGTTTAAGTGACATTATATGCTTTATAACTTACGACACTGTAGTCTGAACGATGGAATGCCATTTGATATACTAATGCAACTTCAAACTCTCGCATCAGACGCGGTTGAGTGCCCCTCACATAGGTCCCACTTTTTGCCAAGCTCTCTTGCATCATGATGTTCAGTCAGCGAGATCACTTCATACAATATGATGGCACGTCCGTCAGTGGGTTTTCGTTGCGAGACATCAAAGAAGGAGTTATTATGAGCCGATCCTGTTCCCATTTCTTAATTTACGTACTCATAATTGTCGGGGAACATGCAACTTGGGAAAATGCACCTTTGCAGCGGAATGGCAATAGACTTCTCACTATTCATGCTTAAACCGTGATTCTAAATCAAAACAGTCAGAATCTGGTTAGGTAGGGCTTGAAACACAAAAACCCCCGGAGATTGTTCCATCAACTCCCTCCTCCCTCTCCTCGTCCCCTCGACTCGCCCCCACCCGCTCCCCAACCTCTCACTCGGCTGCCAGCTGTGTTGCTCCGCCGTTGTCATCTTCACTTTTAGTCTATCGTAACATCTCTCCCCGCCCTTTCGCTTCCGCGCTCTCTCTCTCTCTCTCTCATATGTATATTGGTAGGTTTTTTTTCCTAATAACTTAAATGGTTCGACTTGATTGATAGATAGATGATATGACCGTCACTCCCAAGGGCTTGAAAGCTTTTGCTACGTTAGAGTCGGGCCAGCGCAATTGGATTGAGAATGGCTGTCATTTGTCTGATCCAGTCACTATTAGAGTACTCAAAATCGGAAAGTAATAAGAGTTAGTTTGTTTTCTAATAACTCAATGGCCTGACTTGATAGATAGATAGACAGATTCATATGACCCTCACACTATAAGGGCAATTGTCTGATTCTGCCACCATTAAGAGTCACAATTGGCAAGTAACGAGAGTTAGGTTTTTTTTTTCTCTAACAATTTATGCTCTGAATTGATAACAGATAGTGCTCAATTGAAATTTGGTTTTCTATGCATTATCGTCCTTGCATCCTTTTTCCCACTGCCCCACCCATGCGACGGATTGGGAAAGAGGAGGGGATGGGATGTTGCTTGTGTTGCCGTGCCATTCTGTGTGTTGCCTGCTCTTTGTCACCGCCGTGCGCCCCCCTGCTCAACATGATTCCCATCACCCCCGTCCTTCTCCCACTGTGATGCCTCCCGATGCAAAACGAGATCTGTGACGCCTATTTCCTACGGTGACACTATTTATACTGTCAACCATTAAAATTTATCAGTATTGTTTTTATTTTTATTATGTAATTTTTATCTTTATTTAGATCTAATGTTGTAGTCGGCGATGTCTCAGAGAAATTTCAATTTTATAGTTATATTGGACTCGTTGGGAGCGAACTTAGTATCTTTTTTATTTTTTTATAATTTTTGATATGATTTTCACACTATTTTTTGAGTCTAAGATCAAATCGTCCAAAAAAATCTTGAGCACAATTGCAAAACCAATGAAAGAAATGCTTCAGTGGCTCAAAGAGTTCACACTAATGCAGAGGAGATAAGAGCAGAAATTCACAGGATTGCAGCCATTTCTCATAGACCTAAAGTCAAAGAAGCCTTTACACAAACTAAAGAGTAGTAGCAGCCCCCAAAGAAATCCAGGTTTTGATGTTGACAAAGGGGGAGAGAAGTGTCAAGATAAATCCAAGTTTTGATGATGACAAAGGGAGAGAGAAGAGTCAAGCTAAGCTAGGAGAGAGCTTTTAAGTGAGAAGAATCAAGCTAAGCGGGGAGAGAATCTAGTAGGGAGAGAGCATTTTTGTGCACTGGCATTTTGTAGCACATACATACACATACAACATTTGCATTTCATAGCACAGACACATATATGCTTGCATATTGGATATTTGAATGAATGAATGAAATGTGTATGTTCACTTTGTATGTCTATGTTCACTTTGTATGTTCAATTTGTGCATATATTATGATTTGTTTGGTGAATGTGTTTGAGAGAGTGGCTCATAGTTACAATCATCAAAAAGAGGGAGAATGTTATGTCCCTGATTTTGATGATGTCATACTATGAATCGTTATTATTTGAGTTGTAAATAAATCATGTTCAAAATGCATAACTTCAAATATCTTTGTGAAATTAAACAAGATCAACATTGGTTGCGTCGACTCCGTCAGATCAGTGAGGTCGATGCAACAGTACAACTGAATAAGAATAATCAATTCTATTTGATAGGAATAGGTTGACACTTCACCAGAATGGTGTTGACGGACAAGGAGCTACATGCTAGGATCAGTCTCCATTTGAAGGCCTACATCAACTCCACAAGTCTCGAGAGTCAACGCATCAAAACAAATTAGCCACAACAATGGTTGTGCATAGAAGGCCTACGTCGACTCCACAAGGCAAGAGAGTCGACGCATCAGAACAATTTAAATTCAACACTACTTCTGTTTGGATGGCCTGCGTCAACTCTTCAGCATAATGGAGTCGACACCACCATTTAGCTCAGTCGACTAGGAAAAATAAAGTCGACTGCGTCGACGCAGTTCAAAGATACTCAACGAGATTCAAAGTGGGGTCCAGAAATGACCCACGATCCGAGGTCCAACGGCCCAAAAAAAATGTGTACGAGGTTCCCAGGTTCTAGAAGGATCTGTGCAAAGGGAAGTGATCTCACCTTTTGCTTTGGGTTTCTCAACATCACTTGCATAGTTTATTAAGTATAAAACTCATTAGGTACACTCTAGTTTTTGAGTCTTGAATATTGATTGTGATCTATTCACCCCCCCTCTGGATCCTAACAGACTTCACTTGCAGCGTGCAACTAGCATGGACTTTGTTTCCCACAGGTCAACAATGCATCGAGCAGAATTTACCTAAGGCAAAAACCTACACGAACTTGAGACGTGCTCGAACCTGGTATATGCAAAGACTCAAAAGAACGTGCACGAGCTTTAAGTGAGTAGAGTGAAAGGGAGAGAGCAAGGCCGCCCTGGTCTTTGGGCAAATGAACGAGCCCCCCGGCGCCCGTGCCCGCGTCGCCCTGGTAAGCCGGACCAATCCACTCGTAGTCCGTAATCGAGCCGCCCATCACACTCAGCAGTCGGACCGCCCGACCGCCGAAGTTGCGAATGCGGGCGCCTTCCATCTGGAAGTTGCGGCCACCGCCGATGAAAAAAAGGTGGTCCTGATTGCTGCCAAGCACCGTGCGCCCCGGTCCGATCGCGCTCGGATTGACGAGCTTGATCTCCGGCTCGTTCTCATAGAGTTGCAGCATCGGCGCCGCGCCGGTGGGATAGTCGTACTGCGGCGGGGCAAAGAACGTAACGCTGTCGGATGTGTTTTCTTTAACGATCAGGTCATCTGCCTTTACGTTATGCCCGCGCCACGACAGCATAGAAGCAGGCCCGACATCCGGCTGCGATGGCGTGATGGTGTATGTCCCATTGCCGCCAGTGCCACTCTGGAATGCCGTCACGTAGGTATTCGCTGCAATCCCGCCATCTGTGATCTGGCTGCCAAGTTCAATCGACCCTGCCGCCGCGCCAGATACCGTGAATGTGGTGCCGCCCGTTACCTGTCCGGTAATCGCAACACCTTGAGCGTCGTTTAGAGTGTACGCACCAAGCGCCAAATCATCGAAGCCGGCGGTCGCGCGAAGCATCACACGGCTGTCCGGCGGGAAACTCGTTCCCATGCCCGGCGTAACGGGGAACGTTACGGTGCTGCCGCCCGTGATCCCGCTCGTAACAGCTACCGCTGCCCCGAAGCTGCATTCACGTCGGAAGAAATTCGCCGAACCAGAATGGGCGGCATAAGCTGAAAAATCCCATGTCGCGCCGAGCCACCGATGCGTGCTTCTCAGAGGCGGCGTCAGATACTGATTTTGCGGGCCAAGATCCGGCGCCACTGGACGCGTCTGGAAATTCAATTCCCTGACGCTCGTATAGTCGAAGATCGCCCCCTGAAGTTCGTCGCGATCGAAAGCCGCGTATATCCTCTGCAGATAGGGCATCGGATCGGTATCGGCGGGACCGGGAATGAGCGCGCCTACGTTGATCGGACCAGTCGCCCAAACAGGGAGGCGCGGCAGATTTGCGACAAGATCGGCAAGCATCGCGTCGAGCGCGGCAAGGTCTACAGCGCCACCCTGTCCATCCGCACCGAAGTTGTAGGGCGACAGCAGGATGGCGAGATTGGTCTGGGCATCTGTGGCGTTATCCGCACCTGTGCCGCCATGTTCAACGTTGAGGATACCGCCGAGCACGATATCGCCGAGCGTCGGCGTGGCAGGCGTGAGGCCGGTATCGCCCGCAGAGAACGAATGGACGTTCGCTCCCTGTTGCCCGATGAAGATCGATTCGCCGCTCATACCGGGCCACGCTGGAACCAAACGGTCCCACCCACGCCGACCGCATCGCCGAGGGTGATGATGAAATCTTCCCCCGGATCGCAGGCGTAATAGTTCTGTTCAAAACTCTCGTGCAATCTGGTCTTGAGGAGATGCGCCGCACTTTGCGCGAAGAGGAACCGCCCAGACCGTCCACCCTGCTAACTTCATTGAAGGGCACGGAGCTGGCAGTGGCCGCCGCGCATCGTCGGGTTGATCCGCTCAGGCTTATCAAATCTCTGAAAGGCGAATTAGACTGGGTGGTGATGAAGGCCTTGGAAAAGGACCGTCGCCGTCGTTACGAAACTGCCAATGCTCTGGCCATGGACATCCGCCGCTATTTGAATGATGAGCCGGTGCTGGCGTGTCCGCCGAGCCGGATTTACCGGCTGCAAAAATTGGCCGCGCGCAACAAGGTTGTGTTTGCCTCTGGTTTGATCGTGTTGATGACACTGATGGCCGGCTTGGGTATTTCCACGAGTTTTTATTTCAAAGAACGCAAAGCCCACATTGAGCAAGCTCGCTTGCGCCAAATGGCCGAACAGGCGCGGGCCGATGAACTGCAGTTGCAAAATGTGGTGGATGCGCGGGAAAAGGTCACGCAGGCAGGCGTGCTGTTGAATCACGGCGCTATGGAGCAGGCTGATGCTTTGGTTGATTCGATTCCGGTCAACCTTTTATCGCCATCCACTGAAGCCGCTGGAGTTTTTCGAGCCTTGGGCGATTGGAATATGTTGCATGGTCGCTGGCAGAAGGCAGCCGATCGCTATGCGGTTGTCGTGCGGGTGAACCAAGTGGATCGGGCTGAATTGAACATCGTGGCAACCGGCGATTTGTTGGTCGCCCTGCCGCTCTTGATCGAAGCCAATGACATCGCTGGTTATGAGCGGACCCGAAAAACGGCGTTGGCGCGGCTGGCCGGCACACCTTTTGCGGGCGCCGCTGAACAATTGCTCAAGGCCAGCCTGCTGCTCCCGGCTGATGAATCCATCATGAACATGATGCCGCGGTTGGAGAAACTGATTGCTGACTCATTAAAAGATTATAATCCGAAACAGAACGATAATTCGTGGATTTTGGCCACTTGGCGGGCTTTCGCACTGGCTTTGCTGGAATATCGCCGGGGTGATTTCAATGTTTCGATGGATTGGCTGGAAAAATGTTCCGCTTATCCCGACCAGACACCTTCCTGCATCGCCTCGGCGCATATTCTCCGAAGTATGAATCTATTTCAATTAGGCGATATGACCCAAGCCAGAGACGAACTGGCGACCGGCCAGAAAATGGTGGAAGATCATTTTCACGACAAACTCGAACTGGGTGACAATAAGACCGGCAAATTGGGAGGCTGGATCATGGCTCGGATTTTTTTGCGTGAAGCTGTGAGCCTGTCAGGGGCGTCGATGGATGCCGGAGATTAGCGGTGAGGGAATCAAGAGGCGTTTTCCATTTTCAACTCGCTGCCAGCGCGGACGGCAACCATTGGACTGGTTGTGGTCCCGCTACTATTGCAAAAATCTTCCGCCACGGGTCCGTGCTGTTCGTGCGCGTTGACAGTCGGCGGCTCAATGTGTGCGCAAGGTTGGCGGCGCCTTCGGCGGCTCGTGGCCCTTGGCGATCGTGAGCAGCTCGATCTCGTAGGTCAGCGTGCCGGTCGGCATGCCGGCGATGGGCTTGCCGCCCGACGTCATGCGATCCGACGCGACCCAGAACCGCGCGCGCTCGCCGGGCGCGAGCGACGTCAGCATCTCCTCCATCGCGGGCGACTGGCGATACGGCGCCACGATCGCCGGGCGCTTGCGCATCTCCGTCGAGTCGAACATGCGGCCGTCGCTGTCCCACGCGGAGTAGTTGAACGTGAGCGTGTCGTAGAACTTCGCCTTCTCGGTGCCGGTGCCCTGCTTGACGACGAGGTACTTGGTGCCCGACGGCAGCGTCTTGGCCTCGGCGGGCGGTGCGCCGAGATCCGGCGGCACGGGCGGCGCAGACTCCACGTCGACGATCTCGACCTGGTAGACGAGCGTCTCGGGGTGCGTGCCGTTCGGGACCTTGCCCTTGTAGCCGATCTCCGGCGGGATCCAGAGCATCGCGGTCTCGCCCTTGTGCAGCAGCTGCATCGCCTCGGTGAACCCGGGCGCGGCGTTGGCGAGCGGCAGCGGCAGCGGCTGACTCTGCCCCTTGTTGGAGAAGAACGTCTCGCCGGTCGCCTGCCGCCAGCCCGTGTAGTTGATCAGCACGGTGTCGTTGCGGTGGATCGGTGCCGGATCGGCGGTGCCGCCGAGCTTCTTGATCACGAGGCCGCTCTTGGTCTTCACCGCGTCGGCGGGCGGCGTCTTGATGTCGACGGGCGGCTCGATCTGCTCGACGCCGGTGGGCTCGGGCGCGACCGCCGAGCCGGAGCCGGTGGTCGTGACGGGATCGACCTTCTGCTTGTCCGCGGAGCGCTGGCAGCCGACGAGCGCGTGAGTGGACAGGACGACAGAGACAACTGCGGCGAGGCGCATGCGTGCAGGAACATACGGCGGATGCGCCGCCCCTGCCACTCGCGGGAGGCTAGCTGGGGCGATTCGCCACGGCGAAGGCCTCGCGCGTCAGGTTCCGGATCCCGGCGGCCTCGACGACGATGTTGTCCTCGATGCGGAAGCCGCCGAACGCGCGCAGCTCGTCGATCGCCGACCAGTCGAGCAGCTCGCGGCGAGCGTCGTGCTGGAGCGGCGCGAGGAGGCCGTCGATCACGTAGATGCCGGGCTCGATCGTGAACACCTGGCCGGGCTCGATCACGGACGTGTTGCGGAGGAACTTATTCTCGGGGCGCGGCGGGCGGAGCTTCATGCCGACGTCGTGCACGGTGATGCCGAGCGAGTGACCGAGGCCGTGCGGCAGCAGCGCGCGCGTGACGCCGCGATCGACGAGCTCCTCGGCGCTGCCGCGGCCGATGCCGAGCTCGCGCAGCACGCCGGCGAGCAGGTGGTGCGACTGGTCGTGCAGCTCCTCGTAGGGCAGGCCGGGACGGATGCGGCGGATGACCTCTTGTTGGAGGCGCTCCATCGCGTCGAGCAGGTCGCGGAACCGGCGCGCGGCGGCGCGTTGTGCGCCGTCCACCAGGTCGTCGCGCCGACATAGTCCAGCGCTGCAACCGACGCGTTGGAGCCGTTGACCACCGCCGTACTCTGCCCGAACAGGTTCAGGGGCACGCAGCCGGGAAAGGCGCCCGGCGCGGTCAGGTCGGTGTTGCAGACGATCTTGCCGCTGGCGGGATCGCGCACCGCGTCCAGCGCCGCATAGAAGCGCGCCGTGTCCACATTGTTGCGGGTGATGAGCTGGGTGCGCGTCTCGCCATGGGTGTAGCTGATGTCCCATGCCAGGCTGCCGCCGCCATGTCCGGTCAGCCCCGTGCTGATGGCCAACGCGCCGGTGTGCTGGTCCAGCGCCAGGCGGCTCATCAGGTCATTGTCCATCCGGTTCATCTGGAAGCTTGCGGGTCCGCCCGCCGGAAACAGGACGGCGCGCGCCTGCGGCGTCAGGAAAGCATTGTCGCTGTAGATGGTGATGGGATACTGCGCGCCGGAGCCGTTGGTGCTGAGGCCCGAGCCGTTGATGTTGGTGAATATCTGCCCGGCTTCATAGCTGCGCGCCAAGGCATAGCGCGCCTGGACATAGGCCGTTCCCAGGCTGCCCAGGTCATGGTCGTAATGGGCAAAGGCCTGGCCGGTGCTGAAGGCCGGCAGCAGATATTCATTGTGCTCGATGCCGCCGTCACCGCCGATGGAAAAATTTGTCGTCGCGGTCGGCACGCCCGGATCGAACGGTGCCAGGCTGCCGTCGCTGCGGAATTGCAGGCCCCTGCCCGGCCCCGAAACCACCAGCCCGCCGGGCGCGGCATTGCTCTGGCGGATATTGGTCACCAGCGAATAGGGACTGGCGACCGTACCGGCGCCGACAATGGACGTGCCCAAACTGCCCAGCGGGCGCGCGGCGGCATCGGGAAGCGCGGCGCGGTTGTGGTATTCGACGCTCCAGATCAGGTGGCCGGCCGCGCCCACATCCTGACCGCCCGCCATGCCCAGCCGCAGGGAGCCCGCGTCACCCACTTGCGAGATGCCGCCCAGGGCCACCGCTTCGTGGTGGCCGAGGGCCTGTCGATCCAGGAAGCCCTGGACCATGCGGTGGATGGCGACACCATTGTCATCAAGGCCGGCACCTATGCCGAGAACCTCGTCATCAAGTCGGGCGTGACCATCGTGACCGAAGGCGAGGTCAATCTCGACCCGGTGTCCGGTGTGGCGATCACCTTTGCCGGCACGGCGGGCGACCAGGTATCGATCAGCGGCCTCAACATTGTCGGCGGTGACTTCGGTATCCATGCCGACGCTGCCGGTTCGCTAGCGGGCCTGACGCTGAATGATGTCGACTTCAACGGCATTGGCACCAACGCCATTTTCCTGGCCAATGACGCGGTGGGCGACATCGCCATCAATGGTGGCGTGTTCAGCAACAATGGTGCCAATGGCGGCCATACCGAGCATGTGAAGCTCTATGGCTTCACCGGCAATGCCAGCTTCACTGATGTGACGGTCGAGGGCGGCGATCTGACCCGAAATCGAGTCAGATCCATAGACCTATCAGGCCGACCTGACCCATTGACAGGGTGCAGTTGCCGCGGTGCGCCCCCGCTCCCGTGGATCACGTCGCGCCCGGGGCTGGCCAGGTAATCATCGCCGCCCCCCAAGTTGCAGTTGCCTTCCCTCCGGGGTGGCTCCAATATCCACTTCCCGCGGCTGTCCCGGTGGTGAGTTCCTCGGCGGTGCCTGCAGTCAGCGGTGAGCGGAGTGCTCGGAGGGAAATCTTCGAGGAGGCTGCTAGTCCTGCCGAAGCAGAGTCCGCTATGTCTGGCGATAGTCGTATTCTACTGGACGTGGACAAATTGGCGGCGTTGGACAGCCAACGTCACCCCAAGAAGAGAAGCAGGGTTTCTGCCCCGGTCCGGGGCTGGACCACGTCGTCATCGTCGTCGAAGGCTCCCCCCCTCCTCCTCCCGAGGTTCCTCCTCCGGCACAGTCGTACAGCTAGCAGTTGCCCCTTCCGCTCCTACTCCCGAGAGGGAGGTTTCGGAGAAGGGCAAGGATCCTGCCCTTGGCGACGACTCACTCAGCCTGGAGGAGGGGGCTCAATTCTTGCCACATGACACCTCTGCGGGTCCTCGCTCCTCGCCGCCTGAGGGGCCCACCCATGAATTGCGCCTCCAGATAGAGGTGAAGGCCCTCATCGACAGGGTTCTCCGTCCCCGAGACAAGGCTGGGGAGTTGGGCCTTGGGGCCCCAGGCGAATTGACAGACTTGACGGTGAAGAACTTCGTCGCGCTTGCCAGAGTGTTCAGCTTGTGGCAGTACCACTTCGGTGGTGTCGCACAGGACTTGGAGGCCAGCCGGGCTGGGCAGGCTGTATTGACGACCAAGTGCCAGGAGCTGGAGGAACGTCTGGCGACGTCTGAGGCCAGGCTTGCAAAGCTCCTGGAGCAGTTGCAGCAGAGGGAGTTGGACCTCGCCAAGATGGAAAGGGACCGTGACTTTCATCGGGCCCGAGCTGAGACGGCTGAGGCCCATGCATCCAAGGTGGGGATGCAGGTCACGACCATGGGGCTCCGTGCTCAAGAAATGGAGGCACAGCTAGCTGAGCTGTGCGTGTCGATGTCGACCGTCGGCGAGGAGGCGGTGGAGAACTTCCGCTCTTCGCCGGCTTATCAGGAAGAGTTGACTTCGGCAGCCCTGGAGATCTTCGGGCCGGCACGTGATCGCGGCTTCAAAGAGGGATGGGAGGCCGCTGTCCAAGTCATGACCGAGTGCTCGAGGACCTCAGAGCCCCCTCACCTCCCTCCCTCCACGCCTTATGGCGCGGAGGCCAGTGGTGGTGAGGAAGGGCTAGGGGACGAGGAGGCTGGGGCCGAGGAGTTGGCGTCAAGGCCGAGCACTGTCGGCCGAGCAGTTGAAGGGGCAGCGTTGGCGGGGGAGAACTCAGTCAAATTGACAGACGTTTCTCCCATCGTGGAAGCAGCTGCTATGCACGCGCCTGAGGGCGACGGGTCACGTGACTGCGCTGCCGAGGTGGGTGCCTGAGTGGGTGTCTGATGTACTTCTTTCCCCCCTTTTTGTAACACTTCCTCTTACTGCATTAAGGCGGTTGCCTCTTTTTGTAATCCTTTCACCATTTGAATAGAAAACTTTCTCCTTTTTCGCAAGCCTTGGGATTTCTGGAGATCTGCCACGTGCTATCCTTCCTTCACTTGCCTTGAGATCTTTTGGAGATACGATGCAACGCCTTGAGAGTTATCTTGAGAGGGCGCACCTTTTGGGACCCGTCGTTTCAGTTTCTCAGGGTATGGGGATGGCGGTAAGACTCCTCCCTGCTTCGGAAACCTTCATCCCCCTCCTATAAATAGAGGGTCATGTTTCTATACCAGGGCACTCCCATTTCGGTAGGTGACAGAGAGAGAGATCTCGTGAAATGTCGTCGGAGCAGTCGGGCAGTTCCTCTGATGATGGGTCCCTGCAAATTCCTCGCCAACGGTTGCATCTCCGAAGGGAACTTTTGCTGGCGCCTTGGCGACCATGGCCAGCGCCGAGGGAGAATGGAGGTGACACCCCCGAACAATATAAGCTTGGGTATTTAGACAGCTGGCGGGAGGCCTTGGAGAAAGTCAACCGCATGTATTCCGGCCGGGGGATCCTGTACATTGAGCCGGAGAAATTTCATCCCTAGGGGGACGAAAACTCCCTTTGTAATCCTCCCTTCTATCTTTGAATAATATTCCTTTTTCTCAGTCTTGGCGATGCGTGGCTATTTTCCCATCACCTTCTTTGATCTGCAGGGGCGTGATGAGGCGTTCTCCCTTGCCGGAGGGAGCATCTTTCTTTT
The DNA here is from genome assembly GCA_024336825.1 of Amorphophallus titanum. Taxonomy (NCBI): domain Eukaryota; kingdom Viridiplantae; phylum Streptophyta; class Magnoliopsida; order Alismatales; family Araceae; genus Amorphophallus; species Amorphophallus titanum. The sequence continues at coordinate 25,101,418 of JANBPO010003772.1, forward strand.
GGCGGGCAGAGGTGAAAGCAGGCGTGGAAGCCGTCTTCATTTTGCCAGCTTGCAGGCTAGAGCTACTGGCTGCACGACAGCGGCTTCACCGCTCTTTTGCCAACTGTTGACGATGGCCTACAGGATAACCGGCCTCCTCTTGCCAGTTTTCAGTCATGGCTAGTTGGCTAGCCGGTGCTGGCTTCATTGCTCCACCGCCCCCCATCAATCGGGGGTGGACGGGTCATCCGATCTTCTTTCCTGATGCATACCTCTTTGCCAGCGGCGTCCCTAGTTAGTCCGCTTCCGTGGAACAAAAGGGATGTGAGGTGTCTGTCCATGGAGTTATCGCGGTTGATGGCAGACGACTTGATGAAGACGACGCCAAAGGGACGAGATGCTGGAGTTGCACATCGCCATGGTTGGGCACATCTTGATTTTCATACGCTTGTATGTTGGTCGCGTAGGAGTGACTCGCCAATCTTTGCCAGCTTGTATGACTAAGAAAATAAAACTCTCTAGATTGAGTTCATGTCAACGTGTACCTTTTGATGGGAAACCTTTGCGTGGTGTCTTTAGCTTGCGTGTGTGTACTCGTCTTTCTGAATTCACGCTCAAAGTTGTGTCTTCCCAAAGATTTTTCAACTGTTGCCGCCATTTTTCGAGGGGATAAGAGTGCCTGCCTCTAGGGAACCCGTGGGTTACCTTCTCATTTTTAAGGGGAGTGGTGCTCGCCTCTAGGGAACCCTTAAGTTATCTTCTCATTTTCAAGGGAAGCGGTACTCACCTCTAGGGAACCCTTAGGTTACCTTCTCATTTTCAATGTGCTCGTCTTTATGGAACCCTTAAGTTACTTTCTCATTTTCAAGGGGAGCGTGCTCGCCTCTAGGGAACCCTTAGGTTACCTTTTTATTTTCAAGGGGAGCGGTGCTCGTCTCTAAGGAACCCTTAGGTTACCTTCTCGTTTTTAAGGGGAGTGGTGCTCGCCTCTAGGGAACCCTTAGATTACCTTCTCATTTTCAAGGGGAGCGGTGCTCGCCTCTAGGGAACCCTTAGGTTACCTTGGTCGAGTTCGGCTGGTGACGATTCTTTGGGCTCATTGACGAAGGACTTTACTGATAGAACCTTATGAGATTTACAGAATTCCACGTCTTGGGTACCTCTCGCCCCTCCAGCGTCGTCAGCCTGTATGCTCCTTTGCCCAGTGACTCCGCTATCTGGTATGGGGCTTCCCAGTTAGGTGCAAGTTTTCCCATGACAGCCCTAGGGTCCGACACGCTTGCACGCTGTAGTACCATGTCCCTGGGGAGGAAGTGCCGCTCCTTAATGCGGGTGTTGTAGTACTGGGCCAGCTTTTGCGGATAAGCCACGAGTCTTACTTGGGCGCGTGCTCTATCTTCCTCGAGTAGATCCAAGTTTTCTCGCATTGCTTGGTTGTTTCTGCCCTCGTCAAAGTGTCCTATCTTTAACGTTGGGTTGGAGATTTCTACTGGGATTATTGCCTCTGCTCCATACGTGAGGTAGAAGGGTGTCTCGCCCGTGGTAGTTCTGGCAGTTGTCCGGTGTGCCCATAGGATGCGGGCCGCTGACGGTCACCGGTCTGAGTGACTCGCCCTCGAGACACCGGATCTTCCTGTGCCACCCGGCCCAGGCTTCGGAAGATGAGGCCTGCGCCCGGCGCATCGTCTCGAACCTGGCGCGTCTCGCGTTCCGCCGCCCGGTGACCGACGAGGACTTGAAACCGCTGCTGGCGTTCTACGACGCCGGCCGCAAGGACGGTGGCTTTGAGGCGGGCATCCGCGATGCGGTGTCGGCGATTCTGGGCAGCCCGTACTTCCTGTATCGGGTGGAGAGCACCTCACCGCTGGTGAAGACCGGCAGTGCCGCGCCCGGCACCCTGGATGATGTGACCCTGGCCTCGCGGCTGTCGTTCTTCCTCTGGGGCAGCCTGCCGGATGATGAGCTGCTGCGCACGGCCGAGGCCGGGCAACTGCACCAGCCCGCTGTCATGCAGCGCGAAGTGCACCGCATGCTGGCGGACCCCAGGGCCAGGTCGCTGGTGGATGATTTTGCCTTCCAGTGGCTGAACCTGGCCCGCCTGGATGAGATCGTCCCGGACCGCGGCCAGTTCGGGTATGCCTCGGGACCGCTGGACCCGCGGCCCCTGTTCAAGAAAGAACTGTCCCTGTTCGTTGACAGCGTGCTGCGCAGCGACCAGCCGGTCACCAACCTCCTGACCGCCAACTACACCTACCTCAACGAGTCCCTGGCCATGCTGTATGGCATCGAGGACGTGAAGGGTGGGGAGTTCCGTCGCGTGACACTGACGGATTCCAAGCGCTACGGCCTGTTGGGCAAGGGCGCGATCCTGATGTTGACCGCCAATCCGGACCGCACCGCGCCGGTGCTGCGCGGCGCCTGGATTCTGGAACGAGTGCTGGGATCGCCTGCGCCCACGCCGCCGCCGAACGTGCCCACGCTGAAGGAGAACGTCCGCGGCAAGCCGGCCGCCACCGTGCGTGAGCGGGTGATGCAGCACAGCGTGCAGCCCAACTGCCATGCCTGCCACGGCGTCATGGACCCGCTGGGCTTTGCGCTCGAGAACTTCAACACCGTGGGCCAGATCCGCGAGATCGATCCGCAGACCCACACGACCCTGGATACCACCGGCGTGCTGCCCGATGGGACGGTGATCAAGGGTCCCGATGATCTGCGTCGCGCCTTGATGGACCGCAAGGACCAGTTCATCCAGACCCTGACCCAGGAACTGATGACCTATGCCGTGGGCCGTCCGATGGATTACCGCGACATGCCCGTCATTCGCGCCATGGTGCGCAATGTGGCCAGGGACAATGACCGCTTCGAGGCCATCGTGCTGCAGGTGGTGAACAGCGATGCCTTCCGCCGGCGCGAGCCGGCACAGCCTGTCGCACAGCCCGCCACCAAGACCGCATCCTTGATTGCGCCCGCTGATTCCACGATCGCCACGGCCCTTCAGGGCCGGAGGTAACGCAAGCCATGTTCCTGACCAAGAAGTACCTGTCGCGTCGCACCGTCCTCAAGGGGGCCGGTGTCTCCAGTCGATACCTAGTATCGGGTCATCGCTATCATGGGCTCTCAGTGCAGAATGGCGGTAATTCGATACCTAGTATCGGATTATCGGTATTGTGTACTCTGGGACGTTACAGTAGGGGCCTCGTGCCCCTGAGAGGAGGATGGATAGAAGAGAGTGTAATCTTTCACTGAAATCTCTATTTTAAAAATGGCATTTTTATTTGGAGATCAGTGGTGATCATGCAACAAGAGGAGGAGGAAGGAGGAGGGAGCGTGAGGGGATAGATGGACGGGCAGAAGAGATCAAGGAATGGATTGGAAGAAGAGAAGAATGGAGCAGAGAGATCAATAGGCGGGCAGTTCTCACAATCACAAACTCCGACGATGAGAAAATCAGTTGGGATCTAAAATAGCAGAGGATTGATCACAATAGGAGGTAAGCGGGGTATGAAATCCAACTTTTTAAAGAATGAAAGCAAACGTGCAGGAGACCAAGTGAACATGATGGGTGAGCTCCCCCTTTCTCGCAGATGATGAGCTGGCTTCTTCGGCATGTACTACGCGAGCTGCACCTCCTGGTTTCTCTGGCAACTGTCTTCATAATACATCTTTGCAAAAACTTGGCTAAAATCAACCATGTCATCCACAGGCCCTCGAGGCAGCAGTGGCGGGCCGATGACTGTGCAAGCTGTGTCCTCTCTCTCAAGCTAACTCAGCTGTGCTTTCAAGGTACCTGGCTGGAGAGGGCCTTTGACAAAGTGTTGACGGTATCCCAGGTTAATGGTCTTGAGTCGCCCAAAATTGATAATGAGGACACTCGGTAACTGTGGCCCCTCCTGTTCATTTTCCTGCCTCTAGGGACCGGCTTGGTCTGCCCCTGTAGCTGTGCACCGAGACCTCTCCTGGTGCGCTATGTGGACATGGCGCATGCGTGGATGTGCGTTATAGTCTTTGGCTGCGTGGACGCAGGACGTCTGCTGCGTGGACGCAGGGCATCGACTGCGTGGACGCAGGGCACGGCTGCGTAGGCGCATTGATGTTATAACGGTCCAGACTCACGCGTTATATGGTTCATAACGCCTGTGTCCTGGTGCGTTATAGTCCTCATGTTTTGGAGGATTGCTTGGGAACATAACGCATGGGTTTAGGCGCGTCATGCAATGCATGACGGCAAGAGGCAGTGCGTTATGGTCTGCAGGTTCTTGGATTTCCTGAGTTCGGGTGAGCATAACGGCCCTCTGGAGGCGCGTTATAGTCGCTTAACGCCCATGGCCCGGTCCGTTACACTCTGCAACCTGGGAAATGTTAGCAAGGCATGATCCTTGTTCCGTTTATGTTATAAATGCTATATTTTATGATCATTGGCTCGTTCTACAATCCCGATAGAATGCTTAGACCTTCCAGATGATGGAACCATCAGACGTAGCCCTGACTTCTCGGACTGTCAACCCACTAGGGAGTGGTGGAGGGGCATACCCGTCAAAGCGGCTTAACTAGTGCCGTGGGCTCCCGGCTCTGCTGTAGGCGATCTTCGGAACGCACCGATCACAACGGTACCACTCACGCCCAGGTGAATGACCACGTTCGTCCGCAACGGCATGCCGAAGGATTTGACAAAAATCAGGTCGGAAATCGAAAAAATATGCGGGAAAAATCACAGAACGCCTTCGGGCTTCCGAAACAATCCCGGATCGCGCCGATCCGAACACGAAAGATGTCTAAAATAAAATTTCAGACACGACAGACCCGGACGCTCCCAGAAAGTAGGTCTGGGACCCAAAAATAAGGATCCGAAAGGGTACGGGACATCACACGATCTCCTGTTCCCGGCGCCACCGCCGCCGGCCACCACCGGCCCTACGCACCTCTGCCCGCTGCCGCCACTGGCCCTACTCCCGGTCCTTCTGTGTGCTGCCACTACCGCGAGCCCGCCGCCAGGGTTGGGCGACCACCGCCGCTCCACTCCGCGAACAGTCGCTGCCAGGCCGCCCCAGCCCGATCCGCCACCACCCCGGTCGCCGGCGCACCGCCTGGCCCCCAGAACCCTGCAGCTGGCCGTGCACCTACTCCACCCCTGCTCCTCCATGCGTGCAGAGCCACCACGGCCTACCCACCATTGTCCACAATGCTGCCACGTCTTCACCTGGTTCCTGTGCCATGCCGTTGCTGTAACGGCTCAGAGCTCCGGGTACCGACAACTCGATAACATCGGATTACCACTACCAAGAACTGGGGACGCCATCCAAGAGGCTAATGAGGCCCCTGAAGGGTTGTGGAGTTTGTCGAGGAGTCGAATAACGAATGAGAATTACAATACGTAAATTAATTTAAACGATAATTATTAATTAAGTGCAGAAGTAAATTAAACTAATAGCATGGTAAAATATATACAATAGTTTAGAAATTTCAAATATACAGGTCTCACAACTGAAAGAAAACTCCACAAGTACAACTACATGGGACATACCCCGGTCAAATGTACAGGAAGAGGACAGACCGACTACTACTGGTACACTAGACACAACCACCAAAAGCTCGAGATGCATGGGCCGGAAGTCGAGGCTGCTCACCTGAAAGTAGGAAGGGTGAGTCACAGCCAGACTCAGTAGGGGTCACGCAGATCTCCACCTCGCAACTAAACATGCATGCATGCAAATATAATGACAATTAAAGCATTCATTTAATCAATACGCAGGTAGATGGCATAATTAAACACGGATATAGCAAGGCTGCAAACCTATCTAAGCAGTTTAAATAGCTAATCTATATGCCAATTACTCTATATGCCAATTAATCTATATGCCAATACAATATAGATATAATGCCAAAAACTAATCCCCACCAATAGAAGAAAGCTCTACCAACCCGGTGATAGGAAAAAGAAGAGACACACTAGAAGAGAGAGACCAGATGCGTCCACTGACGGCTTACACTGCGTCTCAAGCAACTCGTCAGCGAGAGGCGTAACAGTAACAGTACCAAACAAGAACTAGTCGGAGTGACACTCGTCAGCGTCAGTCCTACAACTCAACAACCTTCTGCACCTTGAGACTTTGAACCTTGACAGGGGGACCTCATCGATCTACTATGATTGATATGCCTTGACGCACAGTCAGTTTATGATCATCCAGTGACCTTGGGTGCTAAGACTCCTTGTATTATAGTCTACCATTCTCTCTCATGAGACATTGGTTCAAGGCACTAATCTGCAGAGCAATGGTTGAGGTGCGCTAAGTGACTAGGTGCACTCCACCTGAGACATAAGGTGGCTTATATTCAACTGGGCTCTTGACTATCTCTGCTCTGGCTCTTCAAAAAAAATTAAAAGCCAACCCAAACAAAAACAACAAAACAAACTTGTCAAAAGTCAGAGCAATAGCTTGTTTCCACTAAGAATCTGCATCCTTTCACCAAAGAAGTGCTAACGGGTAAGGCATGATGTGGCAGGCCAACTCTGGTTCTCATTCGGCATGATAGTGAACTGCACTAAGTAACTAGGGCAGTTGTGCTGAAACAAACATGACTCCTCATGTCAAACGGTGCCAGTTCGACTTGACTGTCATTTTACCTTAAAATTGTTTCCCAGAGGTGCCTATCTTCATTGTCTCTATGTTACATATTGGTTGACTTCAATACTAATGGATGATGTTACTCTCACGTCACTTTTTATGAGACAAATTAAATCAGGAACATTATGTTTCAACCTTCCTCAAGGTATATCAGCCTTAGTAGTCACTGTGAGCATACCTTGGCTTGTTCATTATTTTCAAATGTGCCTGCATGTGCTATTGTCTTTAATCCTTTAACTTCTCCTGTTGCCCTACAATGCTAGTCTGCTAAGGAATCCCTTGCTTTGATGGTTCAGAATCGCCATTGTGTGTCTTAGTTCTGAACCTCCCCTCTGCTATTTTACTCATCCCTCATTTTTGATGCTGTCAAAGGGGGAGAGAGTGTATCCAGGATGAGTCTTGCATTAAGGGGGCGAGAGCATGTTCAGGGGGAACTTGCATTAAGGGGAAGCTGCATCCGTTTGCATTGTTAGGAGTTTGTACTTGCTCAGGGGGAGTCTGCATCACTTAGATGCATCACTTAGAAACATTTGCATTAAGGAGCTCGCATCTGTAATTTGTTGCATATTCCATTCATAGTCTTGCCATGACTCATAGTATTGCCATCATCAAAAAGGGGGAGAATGTTGGATATATGCTATTTTGATGATGTCTGACTATGACTCATTAATGAGTCTTGACTGCCTTTGATGATGTCAACACTCTTGTATTTCAGGACAAAGAATTATAACTCAAAAACCAAGGGAAGTTCCTGGCAAAAGAAAGAAAGACAAGACTAATCTGCCCAAGACTGTCAAGCTGCACCGACCGTGTCCTTCGTATGCACAGACTTCAGCAAGCAAGAATTGATATGTGCACCGACCCTGTTCGTGATGTGCGTCGACCTTGTAGCATGCACGGACCTCAGCTGCAAGCTGAGCGAGATGTGCACCGACCTCGACCAGGGCGGCAACAATGGGCAGAGGAATGGCGGGAGATGAATCATGGACATGCGGGTTTCGTTAGATGACATTTGGGTTTAATTACAAGGAATTCATGTTGCTCAACATAGTCTTGGTTTTGTAATCATCAAAACATTGGGATATGTACAACACACACGTTCTCTCTCCTCCAACCCCATTCTCTCGGTTCACGGTCCAAACGGACCCTGGTCGATGCGTGGGAGGTACTGACAGGACGGGCTCGATGCGAGGATCGCACCGGTACCCTTCTTCCCTCGGATCATGGAGCGTGGAGACGCGTGTGAGCGAAAAGACATGTGGCCCCCGTCGCCCGATCTGCACCGATTCGCGGTCTTCGTCGCGCAAGAGGTAGGGGAACAGACTCCTCATCTCGCCAGGAATCCGTTGACGCCTCATGCGTAGCCATCCGTCGCCATCTTTATCATTTTTCGTGCAATTCCTATTTTGGGTGATTTTAGACTAAATTCTCGATTTACGTTTCTCTCTCGATTTTTGGTCCAGACGGCCACTGATCGAAGCAAGGGAGGTACCGTTGGATTGGTCACGTCGCGAGGATCGCGTTGATGCCCACCTTTCCTCGATCCCCGGAGCGTGGAGTCGATCCGGGCCGGGAGGCGCCGCATCGCCCTCTCGTCGGATCGGCATCGAATCGCCGTTTTTATCGTAATCCAGTTAGGGGGATGGATTCTTTACCTCGTTAGGACACCGCCGGTACCACTTGCGCCGTGGTCCAACGCCCTTTGCCTCATTTTTCATGCATGTTTCTATTTAGTTCATTTTAATCTTTTAATGCTTCAAATCATCTCCATGGGCATCGTCTTTTAATTCTAGTGACATGCGTAGGTTTAGAATGATGGTATGGCTTGGCAGGATGGTTTGGTTTTGTGTTTCCCCGCATCCCCCATCGATTTCGATCGATCGGGAGGGGGTTTCGGTTCCGACCTCGGGAGTCACAAAACCCAGGTGATATAACGCGCCTGTCCCGGTGCGTTATAGCCATTTGGCGCACCCCTAGAGGTGCGTTATATCGTCCGTGAACTGAGAGTTTTTTGCGGATTTTCGTGTTCGGGTGGCTTTAACGCGCCTCGCCTGGTGCGCTATAGTCCATGCTTGTTGAGTTGAAGGCTTGTTGCCTTTAATGCCCCTGTCCCTGTACGTTACATTCATATGACACCCCTGGTTAGGTGCGTTATATCCCATGTTTAACTATGGATTCTGATCGTTCTGGTGGGCATAACGGCCTATGGGAGGTGTATTATGTTCCTATAACGCCCCACCCTTGGTGCGTTATAGCCCTTGTTCGTTGTGTTGTGTGTCTGTTGACTTTAACGCCCCTGCTCCCGTGCGTTATAGTCCTATAGCGCGCCTGCCCTGGTGCGTTATAGTTCCATTTAACTATGGATTTATATGAGTTCTATTAAGTATAGCGGTCCTGCCTTGGTCCGTTATGGTATGTAACGGGGCAGTCTTAGTCCATTATATACCTGGAGATTTTTCTTATTCTTCTTCTTTTCTTCTTCCTCTTCCTCTCCCCACCGTGACCGCACCCTCTCCCCCTCTCTCTCGTTCGTTTGCACGGCGAGCTCCCTCCGGCTGCAGACGACGTGGGGCGACGGAGTGGCGACGACGGCGACGGCGAGGCGGTCGTGGCGGCGTGAAGATCGTGAGATTTCGTGGTGGAACGAGGGCTTCTAAAGGCATTCTTCATGATTTCAGCGTCGATTCGGCGGAGTATTCGCTCCATTGAGGTAGGGTGACGTTCCCTAGCTCCCCGCGTTTCATTTCCATGGTTTGTAGCCCGTCGTGAGGCCAAGAGGGGTATTTTTGAGTGGGTTAGGGTAAAACCATACTTTAGGGAGTGATCGCCCGATCTAGTGATTCACCATGTTTTTGGCCGATCCGAGGCCGTAGAATCATGCCTAGGGCCATTAGGGAGCTTTCCCCTTGATTTCCCCCTCTCCTGTGGTGGCACGGGGGCGTGGTTGACGTTTTTGGGTTGTATTCGCCGTTTCACCGCTGGGACGACATAGCAGTCGTTCCAGAGACCGTCATGAGCATAACACCCCCATTCAGGTGCGTTATGCTTCGTATGTTTTATGTCTGGTCGTTGAGGGCATAACGGCCCCTCAATTGACCGTCGTGTCAGGCATGACGCGCCGGTGTTGGTGCGTCATGATTTCCAACCGTTGGTTTTTGACCGTTGGTTGTGACCGTTGGGGTTCTGGTCACATAACGCGCTCGGAGAGGCCCGTTATGTACCATAGCGCCCCAAGGGAGGTGCGTTATACTTAACGCCCTTTCCTCCACTTAACGGGCCAGAGCTGGTCCGTTAAGGCTCATAACGCCCTTGAGGAGTGTGTTATGGTTTGTTTTACTCCGTGACATAATGCACCATGTCTGGTCCGTATGTACATAACGCTCCTGGAGGAGTGCGTTATGTTTCTTTTTGTGGCTCGGGGCTTAACGCACCCATGTTGATCCGTTAAACACTATAACACACCTGGGCAGGCGCGTTATGGTCTGTTTTTCGTAGGGAGTGGCGGGCGGCTAAGTGGGACCGTCCATTCTTCCCTGCACGACTGTGAGTCAGCCGTGCACCCCTGAGTGGCCAATGATGGATCGTTCATCGTTTGAGACCTGGCCGGTGGTTTCCCGTGTCGATTCGAGTCTCGGGTGAACGGATCTCGATCCACGTGCTGACCTGTGATCTGACTGATGCCAGGCATCATGTGGGGACCAGGTGTGGGGTGCCGTAAGGGGTCCCGGGATGTGACGCCTTCGACTTACGTCACTATGAGTCGGTGTTGTACGAGGAGCGATCCTTGTACTCGTTTACTTTCGAAGTCGATTTCCGTGACTTGAGGGTCTGTACTTCCGATGACCCATCCACTAGTCGTAGCTTCCACGGCACGCGTGTGTCGGCCCACTAGGAGCACTGGTGTGGCGCACCCTAGAGAGACGGTGAGTAAGCTGGTTACCGTAGGGCCCCCGCGCTATCAAAATTGTTTAGCCCAAAGGTCTAACCAAAACGAGTTAATTGTGTTCAATCTTAGATGATCTTATGACTAACTGACACCTAAAACAATACTTATCAAGTCATTAATTAACTATGGAATAAAGAAAGATGTCATTATGCTGTCGAATTCCTTCTATGGCACAACGTCCCTTTAATTCATTCATTGACCTCTCTTTAAAGAATACAGTATGTTCTTGCCTTGCTTACTGTTGCTTTAAAGCATTATTGAATTTAACTTTCTTGGCCGAACTTATTGATATTCTCATGGAAATAATTAGATTTATAACTTGAAGATGCAAGTGCGGGCAAGGACAGTGTCCAAGGGCTCCAGTCTAGCCCCCTCGACAGATGGCCAAAAATGTACTGTTAACCACATAGCATATAATGATTACTGGCGTCGGATTGTACTAGGAGTACTTTTTTATAAACTAGCAAAAATCAAGAGGTAATTCATGAAATTACATGCTTGAAAATACATTCTCGTTACATGCTTGTGCATAGCCTTCTTAAAGTTATGAAATGCTATATTCTCATAACATATTAGTACATTCTTGATTGAAAGGCCAATTTCTATTCTTGCTAGATCATGCTCATATATTCTTGAAATATCACATCTTTTCAGTTAGTCTTACTACTTGTTACTATTGTTTTACCGCATATTTTATCACACATTCTTTCATTATCGCATCTCCTAGAGCTAAAATGTTAAGCATGTAAACTATGCCACATGTTGACACGAAGATACCTACTGGGTGAGTGTGCTCAATTCCTACTTTCTCCAACCTTTTCAAGAAGCTCTAGTGGATCAGAGTCAGATCACTCAAGTGATGATTTCGAGAGTGATTGGAGATCGATAGATGCCCTAGATAGTCTTGAGTTGTTATGTCAATTTAGAATCATTCATCATAATAGGCGATGAGGTTGATCATGTTATGTAATTTTCTATTTTCTTGAGTTTAGTGAGTCTTGTGGTCAAGAGAGTCGATGTCAATTATAAACTTTGATTATTATTCAATAAAGTTGAAAGTTTTTGGGTCTTATGATATGCGTACAGTATTTATGCTTTTGTATGAATGGATGTATGTGGACGCACTTTTCGGGACTCTTTGCTCCTTTCATTCGTTTATTCATCTTTTCGTTCGTTTATTCAGTTTATTAGAGCGAGGGTGTGCTAGTCACCGAGGTGATGATTTATGCGGGCTTAAAGGAGCCCATGGTGCGCTTGTTCTGACTACTCAGTCGATTGCATGTATCATGTCAGGACTGGGGACCCGCCGCATCGTAAAGGCTACGACGTTAATTACATCCCATCGGAGAGGGGAAAACCCTTGATTAATCACCGGGAAAGGGGGCACTACGGCCTGAGATTCACAATAATGAAAGCGAGAGCGGAGTCTCGAATTGCGTTTAGGCAAACCCCGCACTGGGGCGTAAACATTGCAAGCATGTCGGTCACTACCGGACCATTCTTTGTTCGGAGAACAAGGTGGCCGACGCACTGAGTCGTCGGGTGATGATGTTGACCACCATGAGTGTGGAGGTGGTAGGTCTAGAAAGGCTGAAGGATGCTTATGTTGATTGTCCGGATTTCAGTCCGATCTATGCAGCCCTTCAGTCTGGTCTCTCACGTGATTACAGCGAGTTTGTGCTACAGGAGGGTCACCTATTCCGGGGTGACAAGTTGTGCATCTCACGGACTTCTGTTCGTGACTTTCCTACGTGGGAGATGCACGCGGGAGGTCTTGCTGGTCACTTTAGCCGGAACAAGACCATAGAGGCGATTGAGCATCGATTCTATTGGCCTAGCCTAAAGAGGGATGTTGCTCGTATTGTGGCCCAGTGCCACACTTGTGCTATGGCCAAACAGAGGAAGTAAAATATCGGCCTTTATACTCCCCTTCCCGTCCCGGATAGTCCATGGTAGGACATTAGCATGGACTTTGTGTTAGGATTACCCTGCACCCTCTGAAAGCATGATTCAATCTTTGTGGTTGTCGACCGGTTCTCCAAGATGGCATTGTTCATTCCATTCTCCAAAACCTCGGATGCCTCTAGAGTTACCCGTCTATTCTTTTCGCACTGTGTCTCCAGGTTCAGACTCCCGCGCACTATAGTGTCTGATAGGGATGTGCACTTGACTATCTATTTTTGGAAGACCCTATGGCACATGATGGGCACTGAATTGAAATTCTCCACTACATATCATCCCCAGACCGATGGTCAGAGTGAGGTTGTCAATAGGAGTTTGGGGGATCTTCTTAGGTTTCTGGTCCGAGATCGAGTTAGGGATTGGGATTTGGTCTTACCCTTAGTAGAGTTTGCCTACAACGATTCAGTCAATAGGTCTACAGGCATGATCCCCATTGAGATTGTCACCAACCGTAGACCTAGGAAGCCTATAGACTTGGTCCCTTCTCCCATCCAATCCCGTGTGTCTGAGTCAGCTGAGTCCTTTGCCACTCATATTAGGCAGTTGCATGAGCATATACATCATCACATTGAGTCCAGCAATGCACGATACAAGGAGTTGGCTGATGCCCACAGGCACCACCGTGAGTTTCAGTAGCGCGATTATGTTATGATCAGGGTCAGACCTGAACGGTTTCCCTCGGAGCCATGAAGAAGTTGCACGCTCGCGGTGCTAGTCCCTTTCGCGTAGTGAGGCAAGTCGGATCAAATGCATATATTGTGGACTTGCCAGAGGATTACGGGATTAGCTCCACTTTCAATATTTCAGATGTAGTCGCCTATAGGGACCCAACGGTGATACCCAGTGAGCCCTTTGAGCCTTCACCACCCCTTGTGAGTGACACTACCCCAGAGTGTCCACCTCAGCCCTTGTTACCTGAGTAGCGAGAGTAGATAGAGTGTATACTAGATGAGTAGGTAACGACTACTCGAGACAGAGTGTAATAGCACTATTTGGTGCGATGAAGGGGGCGGCCCGCGTCCGAGGACATGTGGATCACCCGGGTAGGGTTTTGGCGAACCAGCCTGGACCTCCAGGTTGGTCCGCCTAAACCCTTAGGGGGGTTTAGGCAGACTGGCCTCACCCCCTGAGGCTGGTCCGCCTGAACCAATCCCAGTAATTTTTTTTTAAAAAAAAGCCCCTCCGTGAGGGGTTTAGGTAGACCAGACCAGCCCCTTGAGCTGGTCCACCTAAACCCTACTTGGGGGAGGGGTTTCGGCGGACCAGACCAGCCCCTTGGGCTAGTCCGCCTAAACCCTCCCTCCCCCACTCCATGAACAACCATTTTTTTTTGTTTTTTTGTTAGGTTTACACAGACCATGTTAAACCCTTCAACCTAACCCGCCTAAACCCTTCCATGACCCTTCAACTTCCCCTATAAAAGTCCCTTAGAAGCTCAAGGGGTGGGGCAACAAATGCATACATGTAATCCAGGACTGCTCAAGGCTTTAGCACAAGGCAACCGACGTAGGAGCAAGGAGATTTATGTGTGGGTGTGACTTGTGCATCGGCTTAATCACGCCGAGGGTATGTCGTTCATACTCCCCTCCTACGGCGTTTTGCCATGACACACAAGTCTATCCACGCTACACACGAGATGCTATGACGATGGTGAACACGCCCTCTTCTGGGATGGCCCTAGCATGCCCAGTTTGCGGCGGCCGTGCACATGTCATGATGGCCCACCTTACGTTGTCACAGGAACACACCCGACTGCTCCGCTCGAGCCGTGGTCGGCTCTTGCCCAGCCACCAGCTTGCGCCTTCTTCAGGCACCCAGTCTACCCTCCCTCGGCAACCCGGACATAGTCCCCATTTCGAGGAGGGTCCTTGTAACACATGCGGATATCCGCCTTATCACACCTTGACCTCGGGACTAACTCCCATGTCAGATTTGTCCTGCGGCTTGTGCCAGTTGTACCTTATCCATGATGACCCACCTGTAAGGCTCGTGTGACCCTCATAAGTTATATTATCACCTGAGCGAGTGTTCAGACACCCACGTTCGGGTCGCAGCCTTCCCCATACCACTCATTGTAGGTGTTAAGTACTCCCCGCCGCTGCTAATACCTCCCGGTCAAACGCGAACCCCTAGCTACGAAGTGCCCATGCTCTCCACCCATGACTTCAGATACATACAAACTTCTCTTCAGCACTGAACGAAGGTGTTTGGATTCAATTCGATGTAAATAAACACCGATTGCTTACCATCGGTGGGGAAAGACGTCCAGTACACGACTCCCTACAATCACCTGCGCACTCGCACCTAGGGAACCCTCTCATCTCTCCACGTGTCACCCATCTCCCAAGCCCACGTGCCGCATCCTGGCAATGCTTCCCCCATAAAACCCTTGGTTCCATAGGTGATTGTTGAGAAATCAACTGGCACGCCCACACCCTAGCCTCGTTTCCCCAAGATTAGGAAACCTCTCGTGCCACTTGATTCCCCTCTCGGCTTTTCGTAAAAGGTGAGTGCACAATGCCGCCCCAAGGCGGATACGGCCATAGGTGGGAGTGCCCGAGACTTGCCAGAATCTGGCACCTCCCCTATCACCTTATCCATCCCCTCAGCCCGGTCACTGTATACACCCCCGCATTATGCCCCGGCCCCCGATGCGAGGGCCGACAGCACCACGCAAACAACAACTTTCTTGAAAACCTTCAAAGTGTAGCCCTACCAGTGGCAATGCTTCCAGTTCTTTGGCTGAAACATGTGCGTGTGTGCATGTGGCCTTCTTTTAGTGGGCATTAGCTAACATGACCAGACAGGAATCTCCATGGTTCTGGTAGACCAAAACCTGAGACCTACCAAACCTTAATGGGCCCTATCCTAACATGAAGGATGGATGCAATGACTTGACTACATGATGAACACTAGGCATTTTTTTTTAGAGTCTGGCTTTAGCTTCCCTCGAATTTCGCTCCATTTGATTCTGAGAGTGGATTGTGAGGGTGTGCGCAAGTTAACCTTGCGTTAGACTACAAAGATCGAAGAGTGATTTTCCAACTCCAATGGTCCTCGTACCATGCCAGTTGTTACACCTATCTACGGGTAGTATTTCTTAAGATAAATCCCATTCCAAGGGTGGGATAACTTGGTCCCCTCAGAATTGACTAGCTTTTAGGCATTGTCAGGGTACACAGCTTGAACCACATACGGTCCTTCCCAATTGAGTTGGAGTTTAGAACATAGCCCTCCAGGTTTTACAAAAAAATTTTTTACGACCATCTCACTGACTTTGAATTTTCTTTCAATGACCTTCTTTTGGTAAAAACATGTGAGTATATTTTGGTATACACGAGCATGCTCGGCAGCAGCCAGGCCCTTCTCATCTAAGAGTTCCAACTGGACAAGAAGGGAATCACGATGTTCGTCGAGGGGAAGTTCCTTGTCTAGTTATACTCGGAGAGAAGGAATCAGAGTCTCGTACGGGACTACCGCCTTCATCCCATAAGTAAGGGCGAATGGAGTTTACCCAATGGGAGTACGGATTGAAGTGCGATAGGCCCATAGATCTTCAATAAGCTTTTCTGGACAATCTGAAAACCTATTAGACTCGCAGGTCTTTTTTATGATTTTAATCAATGTTTTATTAGTGGCCTCTACTTGGCCATTGCCTTGTGGATAGTATGACGATGAATGATATAATGCAATGTTGTACCTTTTGCAGAGGTCTTGAAGGTCTTGAGAAATGAATTGTGGCCCATTGTTGGTGATGATCGTGCTGGGAATGCCGAACCTGGCTATGATGTTCTTCATGACGAACTTGCAAACTGTTGATGCCTTGATTTCTGCGTAAGCTTCAGCTTCAGCCCATTTGGTGAAATACTCTGTTGCAGTGAGGATGAAAGATTTTTGCTTGGTGAGGGAGTTGGGTTCACCAAGAGGACCAATAATATCGAATGCCCACATGGAGAAAGGCCATGGGGAGGATACTGGATGAAGTGAGGAAGATGGGGAATGAATCTTGTCGACGTGAAACTGACACTTGACACACGTACAGACATAGACAACACAATCCTCTTCCATGTTGGGCCAATAAAAGCCTTTCCAAATGATCTTCTTAGCAAGCATTTGACTATTCACATGACCACCGCACACACCTGAGTGTGTTTCCTCTACACATTTTCAGACCTCATCGTCATCAAGACATCTTAGAAGAACACCAATGAGGCTTCTCTTGTATAGCACTCCTCCAACTAGTGTGTATTTCTGGGCCACTCGCCTTATGGCCTTCTTATCTTCTGTTGTGGCTTCTTTAGGGTAAGACTGATCTTTGCAATGTTTGACGATTTCATAGAACCATGGTTTCTCTTTATCGGCTAGTTCTTCTTCCAATTCCACCAACATAATTTTCCTCTTCTGAACAACTTCTCCATCTTCGGCCATCCTTGACATTTTTTCCTTGATCCTTAAATAGGAAGCATTATGGATAGCAGGGACGCAAAGCTTGTAGATAGAGATGGATTCAGACCTTCTACCCAGAGGGAACCTTAATGCTGATGCCGGCGATGCAAGGGCGTTGGCCAGAATATTCTGATTGTGAGGGACATGGACAAAGACCAACTTAGTGAACAATTTGGCGATCGCAGCAGTGAGTTCTTGGTATGACTTGAGCTTGGGATCACGGGTGCGATTCTTGGTGAGCACCTAGCATAGAATAAGTTGACTATCACCTACGAATCGCAATTCAGTGATACGAAAAGAATAGGCGAGTTCCAGACCTGCTAGAAGAGCATCATATTCAGCAACGTTGTTGGTGACTGGGAATGTGAGCTGAAATGCCTCTGGGATGGTGACGCCTTCGGGCGACAGAAGGACAATACCAATACCTCTCCCCTGGGAATTCAAAGCTCCATCAAAATATAATGCCCACATTGGATCATCTGAGCAACATATCATATTCTGATTTGATGATTCTGTTTTGATGATAGCAACAAAGTACCTTCATGTAGCCTTGCATTAATCATTAATGACTGTAGATTGCTTCTCTGTTGAATGCAGGCTAATCGTTAAGGATTGGTGTTAAGTGCTGCAAGACTTAACACAGCCTTCAAGACCTGCGTAGACGCTGCAAGCCAAGGCGTTAACGCAGCTGTTTGAAAGCTTATCCAAGGCAAGGCGTCAACGCTGCTTGTTGACAGCGTAGACGCAGCTGAACAAGTCGGTGTACATCAGCTTCAAGGTCGACCTCACCATGTTGAAAGTTGGTGTACATCACCCATGCGTCAATGCCTTCGGGAGCTGCGTAGACGCAGCTGTGAAGAAACATCAAGTTCAAGCAACGGCGTCAACGATGCCTACCCAGTGCATGGACGCAGAGCTTTGAAGTTGTCAAAGGCTGACGATAGTGCCTTCAAGTCCGAGCACATTCAAGCCAGCGTTAACGCACTGGCAGAGTGCGTGGACGCTACCTTCATATTTCAACATTCTTAAGAAATCAACAAGACTACGTCGACGCTGGACAGTCAAAGCGTCAACGCTGTAGTTATTCAAGACTTTACATCAAGAAATCTTCAAGTGCGTCCACGCCAAAGGAGTAATGTGTTGACGCTGCAGAGGAAAACAAAGCCACAAGGCTTTACATCAAAAAGTCTTTAAGGGCGTCCACGCCGTTGGAGAATGCGTCAACGTTACAAAAGAAAAGAAAGTCACAAGGATTTACTTCAAGAAGACCGTTAAGAGCGTCCACACTGTGGCCAGCTGAGTGGACGCTACAGAAGAAAAATCCAAGAAGAACAAAGATCAAATGAATAAGGCCCTACGTGAAGACTGAGTCAACGCTGAGGTTTGACAGTGTCGACGCAGCTGATCAAGAGATTCTCTCACGTGACTTCAATGGCTCCCTTCATCCAATGGCTACTCAGCAGGCCATTACCTGTTCATCCAATAGGAGAACAGATCAAGCATCTTCGTTTGACGAAGGACAAAAACAAAAAAAAGGATTCTTGTCCTAGGCCACCTTTTGGAAGCAATTGGGACCCGTGCAATCATGAGGACGGCACGTGTCTATCCGCCTGGGACGTCCAAGCACACTCTGTGCGTGATGGAGGTCCGTGTGTAGCAGAAGAGAAGGGATATATATATACACACGGTCGGGAGAAGAATAATAATATAGAGATATACATCTCTCCAGAAGCAGAAGAAGGCAGAGACGAGAAAGAAGCCGAAGAAGATCCTCCAGTGGTTGCAGAGCGCCGATCGTGGAGAGAGAGGGAGAGAAAGAGAGCCTGAAGAAGAGAGGGAGTGAAAGAGAGCTTGTCTTCCTCAGATTACAATCTGAGGTCTGCTCATGTTGAGCGTTTTTCTCCATTCTGAAATTTTGATTTCTGTTCTTCCAGTTTTACTTTTGCATTCCATTTTCCTCAAGCTGTAAGTCAACGGGCTGTGACCAGTGCCCGAGGGCGGGTATGACGACACTCTCTCACACGGCAACGGTCGGCACTCAATGTTCGGGAAATTTGGAATGAGCTCTCCTCACCTTCGACATGAACGTTGAACAGATACTAAGAAAGTAATGCCAAGAAGCAAGGGTCAGATCTATACCTTGTCGAGTCTGAAGAGACTGGCACCGATCGGAGACGAGGGCGCGCCGGGGAGCGTGCGCACCCGGCGGACACGCTGCATCGAGGAAGCTTGGTGACGATCCCTGCTAATATATTGACTACACTCCTCGCAGGGAGGGGGATCACGGGGATGGGGGCAATTCACTACACGCACTACCCTCGCGCAGGAGAGGGGGGACGAAGGGAGGGGAAACCAAACAACGACCGTGCGCCTCGCTCTGACGTCCACTCGAGGTGCTGTCAATGCCAGGACGAAGCTTAAGGGATGCCGAAGGATGCTTGCAAGTCTGACATCGAGCCGATGTCGCTGGATGGAGGAGGTGGTCGCAGCTGGAGACTTGTGCAATTTTGCTGTGTAGGATAGGATGGTGTAGTCATGGTGTGGCGGCCGGTACGCTCGCTGACGAACTCCAAACGTGACGGGACCAAGTCAGGGACGTTGCTGACTGGGAGATCTACGAGCCCTCAGAAGATGGCGACTGTCTGATCACCTCGCTAGATGTGGTCATAGGAATGGCCGGCATCAGGTTCCTGGGTGAACAGCTGGACCAGTCACTGATAGCTGTAGTGGAACTTCCAGTGCCGATGTCGAATCGGGACGAGACCACATGCGTTGGTTCCATGTCATCGAAAGCTACAACTTTTTTGAAGACCGTCTGACCTGAAACTGAGAGGAGGAGGGGGTGTCGGGGCTGACTTGACAGTAGCTTGTCCTGGGCGAAGAGAGGACTCTAGGTCTGGTGCGACTGAGGGAGAATGGATGCCCTAGACGGAGACGTTGTCAAAAGCAGGCGGGACCACTTTGGTACATCGATGCTTCGGAGAGGAAGAACTCTCGTGAAGAGAGCTCTGACTGATTCGAGTAGGGGTGGGCGGTGGAGCTGCTACAGAATGGTACTTAGGTTCAGACCCGAGTCTGGCGCAGTTACACGAGAATGGTCGGTGCGAATGGATCCGAGGTCGGATCATAGCAGGACCACTTTTGGAATGAAGCTAGCTCGATGAAGAATGACTCCACAGAAGGTATCTTTGGCTGGTTCACATTGGGGATGCCGGGGTAGTCTCTGCAAACGTGACCTCTACTGCAGGCAGGTTACAGAGAGCAGTAGAGAGGTCTTCCTGATCCACGGGAGGTCGTAGCAGCGACGTGCAACTCCGGGAATGCCGTGGACGCACGGACCAGGGGAGGGCAATCTGGGTTGCAGAGGGAGAGAGGGCTGGGGTGTGGGATGCTGGTGGCTAGGGTTAGGGTGGATGGGGGGCGCGCTAGTTTGTGGAGGAAGGAGATGGGAGGGGCGGCCTAAGTGGAGGGGGTGGGATTTAGAAGAGGATTCCCGGAAAATGGGAAAGCGTTCCGCAGGGGTGAAATTCGTGTCGCGTATGGCCATTCAAATGAGGAACGACCTCATTGCGCTCGCAGGTGAAAGATCTTGGAACGAAACCAGGATTAGTTGGCTGGCCCGTGCTGCCCGCCACGCTGGCATTTCGTTCCGATCAGCGAAATCGGTGTTTTACCTTGAGGACAGAGAGCCGCGCGCAAGTGTTGCTGAACGCCTACGGATTGCTCTCGCCGAACGAAACAAAATCAAAGAGGCCGAGGCCCGCAATGTCCATCAAGAACTTATCGCAAGGCTTGCTCGACTTGAAGCGGCTTTGCTCGCGAGCGATCCGGAATTCTATAGCGATGCTATTTCTGCGATCCGCGATTCGACACGGCAAGCTAACAGCAAAGCGTCATCTGCAAGCCCTGAAAATCGCACCGTGGATCGGGGAGAAGAATGACTAACGCTCGCATTTTTTATGCTCAAGCTTATCGAAAAGGTTGGGCTTTCCCTGGCCCATAAGATGACGGAAGCGCGTGCGCTTGTCTGATCAAAATTACACAGTTTTGGAAAAAACTTGCATGACCCCTCTCCGCCAAACAGAAGCAGCCCTGCAAGGGCAGATAGTGGATTACCTGCGGCTGACGCTGAAGGATTGCGTTGTCTTCGCCGTTCCGAATGCGAGCCGGAGAACAGCAGGGGGCCGCGCATCCAACGGCATACCCGGTCTTTTACCCGGCGTCCCGGATCTGCAGATTGTCGCGCGCGGCGGCCGTTCCTTTTTTATCGAGGTGAAAACTGCGAAGGGGCGCGTGAGTCCCGCGCAGGATGCGCTTTTGTTGCAGTTCTTCTTCATGAAAATTCCTTACGCGATTTGCCGTTCAATCGACGAAACGCGCGAGGCAATTCGGCGCTGGCGCCTACCTTCGCGTGAGGTCGCGTAAATGTTCCACACCCCAACCTATACAGCAGAATCCCTTCACCGCGCTCATAAAGAGCGGAGAGCAAGAATGGCCCTCTGCATGTGTTTTACGTAATCTGTGATCCATAACGGATCCAGACTAGTCCGTCATACTCTATGACCCCCCTGCACTAGTCCGTTATGTACACTGTGTTCTGTCAACTTGAGACAGGATTAAAAATGATCTATTTAGCTTATGATTATGCCTAGTTAGTCAGAATTAACCTGTTTCTCATAATTTTATGTTCTGTATTGAATCATGATTAGAATTGCATGTTTTCATGGTATTTAGAGCTATTTTGAAACATATGTTATTTTCATGCCAAAACTTTATAATTTGTATTAATGATTTAAAACTATTGAAATGACGGAGTTTTATGTGGATTTTCACCGATACACATTCTTTCTTATCTATAGAGTCATTTTCTTAAGTACATGGCACATATCCCGGTATGTGACCATTAGTTCACACTTTGCACAATAGGAACACTTTTCTTGGACATGAGGACCTCTCCATTGGATATTCCTTCTAATGGACTAGGGGTGCGCACGGTGTTTCGGCGACTCGCTAGTTGGTTTCGGCTCTTGTGGTTGTGCTTGCGACTTAGGTCCGAGGGCATATTGCCTATTTGCTGCCCACCCCCTTCTTTGTGTCACATCAGTTCTCCTACTCTGGGACAGTACCAGTGCGATGAGCACGTTCCGACGATCGAGAAAATAATTTTTTTTCTAAATTTTTATATTTTTATATTTTCTAGATTTTCTATAAATACCCCCCTCTTTTCCCTTTTTCTTTCTTCTTCTTCCTCTTTTCTTCTTCTTTCCGTTGGAGCTCCCCTCTCCCCCAGTCACAGTTCTCTCTCTTCCCCGGGCGTTCATGGTCGCGGCCCCTCCCTCCGGCGACAGCGTGGTAGCGGCGGTGGCAGCGAGGCGAGCACGGTGGTGGCTTTCTTATGGATTGGGGCGTGGAGCTCGTGGGAGAAAAAGCTTCATTTTGCGATTGGCGGCGATCCGGTGGAGCTCGAGCTCCATTGAGGTAGGGGACGGATTCCCATGCTCATCCCTTCCCTTATCGCGATTTTTAGGCCGAGGAGAGATCGAGAGGGGCTTAATCCATGTCGGGAGGGAAATTTCCATGTTTAGGGTTTGAGCACCGGATCCGTCGATTCATGAGATTTTTGACCGATTCAGGACATTAGATGCATGCTAGGAGGGTTGGGGGAGGTTCCCCCTTTGTTTCTCCATCATCAGGCGATGATCGGGATGTGGAACTATGTTTTTGGGGTTTTCCCATCGTTTCACTCTCGGGTGAGCCTAGCGGTCCTTCCAGTGACCGCAAGGCTCCCTAGGCGGCCTCCAGTAAGACCGCTTTCTGGCACTGTGTTGTCGACAGGCCATGCAGTCCAATAGTGGACCGCTAGGCGTCGGTTGGCAGTTACACGATGGACCGCTAACCATGGGCTAGCGGTCGCTCCTCGACCGTTTGTCCCATTTTGACCGTTGCACCCTCGGGGTGTATGTTTTCTGACCATTGGGAGTCATGTGTTGGTAAGCGGTCAAGGGTATGACCGTTTTTCATTGCCTCGCGGTCCAAATATGGACCATTTGGCTTGCTTCGCGGTCCAGCGATAGACCGCTAGGCGTTACCGTGGCTCGTTTCCTCACGGTCGTGTGTTTGACCGCTAGGCTGGGCCTCGCGGTCCATAGACAGACCGCTAGGTGCCTCGCGGTCTAGCGATAGACCGCTAGGCTGGGGGTAGTCCCGAGTGGGCCGCTGTCGCATTTCTCTTCGATCTGTGGTTTCCGTGAGTCAGTTCTTACCTCCGGTGACACGTCCACTAGTCGTAGCCTTCTTATGGCACGTGTGTACTGACTCACCCGGGAGTGGTGGAGCGACTGGCCCGAGAGAGATGGTTGTTAGGCTGGTTACCGTAGGGCCCCCATGCGCAGCCGAGTTCGGGCTTTAGGGGAATAACTAGCTAGAGGACAGGCCTAGGGCGTATGGTCTGAGTGTGCACACGGAGTTGGGGGCCTCAGACAAGACATGACTCGCGTGACCCGCAAAAGGGTATATACATGTTACTTGCTTGAAATTGATAGCCAATTCATGACTTGATACATTACTTGCTTGAATGCTTTACCTTATCATGAATACATGTTTGATATACTTGTTCATCAAATCTCTCTTGATATCATCTCTTGATTATGATTATACACATTCTCTCTATAGAGTCATTTCATGCGAACATGCATAGCTTATTGCATTTCATGATAACAAGTAAATTACTTAAAGCAATGTTAGTATTTGAGATTTAGCACCTACTGAGCTTTCGCTCATATAGTTTTTTCCCTCTTTTTCAGGTAAGTCCGATGAAGAAACAAACACGGATGGGGATGAGCAAGAGTGAAGTCTAGAGCCATCCAAGTGTCGAGAGTTCCATAGTTTTGTCTATCTTTATAGTTTTTGAGTCAAGATTGTAATTTTCTTCTTATTCGAGTCAAATTATTTGGGAATTGTAATCAAGGATGATTTTTAATAAATAAGGATTGGGTTTATTGTTATATTGTGCGCTCTGTCTTTGTGTTGAATGCACTATGCTCTAATTGACATGAATGATATAGACTTGTCACGTACCTCCGGATAATCTTCAGTGCTCGGGGCGTGACAGTAGAAGGTACATTAAAAATCCATTCCATGACAGCACATGTCTTGTTTGATACGGGTGCAAAATATTCGTTTATTTCCAAAAGATTTGCTACTTCATTGTCTATGAAACCTACTTGGTTTGAAATGGATCTAGTTATTTCCACTCCTCTGGGAAGCAGATCTGAAATTACACATCATTGCCCAAATAGTGAAGTTCTAGTTGAAGGATAAAATCTTGCTACTGACCTAATTCGCCTAGATATGGATGGATATGATGTCATACTAGGTGTTGATTAGCTGTCTGTACATAGGGCAGTCGTAGATTGCCGAAAGGGTAGAGTTACTTTTGAAGAATACCACAAGCTTGTCTACATTAGTTCCCTGAATAGAACAAGTCACCTCTTTTCTTTGCACTTCGAGCTCATAAACTAATAAGGAAGGGTTGTGTGGCCTTCCTAGCCCTTGTGACCGTAACCGAGGTCAAGGACTCTAAGCTAGAAGATATCCGCATGGTTTAGGATTTTCCTGATGTTTTTTTGAATTGCCTGGTCTACCCCTGGAAAGGGAAGTGTCATTCACCATTGTCCTTATCCCGGGTGCTGGCCCTATTTCAAAAGCACCATATAGAATGTCCCCCACTGAACTAAAAGAGCTAAAGGAGCAATTGATGGAACTCTTGAAGAATGGATTTATCAGTCCGAGTACTTCCCCGTGGAGAGCGCCTGTACTATTTGTCAAGAAGAAGGATGGATCCATGAGACTATGTATAGATTATCAGTAGCTCAATCAACTAACTATAAAGAACAAGTACTCGCTGCCAAGGATCGAGGAATTATTTGATCAACTATCTGGAGCCCGATGTTTTTTGAAGATTGATCTCAAATCAATATACCAATATCTGTGAGAACAATATAAATGAAAGTGACAAGAATGCACTAACTAAGAGAATGCTATCTCACAGAATCCACTCAGATCAGACAGATCTAACAGAATGCAATACAACCACTTAGCGTATAGGGAAGATCAGTTCATACGCAAACCTGTGAATGGAGGAAGATGATAAGGGCCAATCACACCAATGCAAATCACGACACACAGAATTTTTAGATGATTCGATCTGCCGCACAGATCTACGTCCACCCCACACTGAAACCTGAGTGTGGCTTCCCCTTGCAACAACAATAACCGTAGACTCAGACTGCAAACAAATGTTGACTTAAAGCTTGACCTAGAAGAGCACTCTCCTCTCTTCTTCTGATCAAATTAGAAGGAACTGTGAGTAACACCCAGTTACCCACAACCAGAGGACCAGTCTTCTCTTCCTCTGAAGCACAGAGGGAACCCCGTGAGCAACACCAAGTTACCCACAACCTGGAGATCAAGATCTCCCTTCCTCTGATACCACAGAGGGGACGACGGAGGAAACACCTCCACACACTCTGGTTACCCAGAGCAATACACTGACAGTACTTGTGAGCAAACACCTTGAGTGCATCGGGCACTGCAAGTCAAGGAACACAAATCGAACTAAAATGAGAAAGAGCAAAACAAGAGGTAAAATGTCGAGCACAATCGACACAGTGCTCATAGATCTGTATGTAAGCCATGGCTCCATAAGTCATCCAAATAGCCATAGCAGAATGTTGTATGACTGGAGCGCAGCTTCAACTAAACCCAACAAGAACACGGTGCCATGTTCAATGATTTCACCGTTGAAGGCCAGCAGAATTGAAGTTGAAGTTAGTTTCTTGACTTTAAACATGGATCATCGGGGTCGTTTAATGCTCAATGATTCTCCAGAATCATCATGGGGAAGTTGGGAACCTCATAGACAATCATTCTCTTCAACCAGTTTGATCATTCTTCAAATGTCATAGCCATGAGCCACTTTACACCACTGAATAGTCATTTGACATTGCTATACAGCCATTTGTCTGCTTTGTCCACTTATTTTTCACCCTTAATCCGCAGCTAAAAAGTCTTCTTTCATTATGTGAATTCTTTTGTCAGAAGTCGACTTGTAAGCCCTTCGAGGCGACTCCTCTTCTTGGTTTTCAGCTGTTTCACACCTGCTGCCTATTATTCACCTTTGCACTGGTATTTGTCACCCTTGTTGCCTATTATTCACCTAGTCCACCTATTTGTTACCCTTAAGGTAATGTCTGTCACCCGTACTGCCCATTTGTCAGTCTTAAGGGATATTTTTCACCATTATTCTTCAGCGGGTACAAAGTCTATCTTAAGGTGATATATCAGCTTGTTTCTTCAGCGATTGGAGGCTTCTTCTGCAGAGTTGCTTCTAGGGCTGCTGTGACACTGCCATGCTTATGCTTAGCTGAATTCTTCACATACAGACATAACAGTTCAAGCATTCATAGCATTGACATTACAACTGGAAAAAGCTAAAGGGGGCCAGCCTCGGCGAAAACCCGAAAGGGCGGTGAGGTTGGTAATGTGAAAAAAAAAAACTCTCCTTTCCCAGTCTGCCTTCTGGGTGGTTCCATCATATTGATGCTTGGGCTATGCCTCCCATGTTGTTCCCATAACACTTAGCCCCACCTGGGCATCCCGACGGTGTAACACTCCGTCCCGCCGGGACCACCAATGTCATCATTTGCAGTGGACTTGGCCCTTCGGCCCCTCAGGCTGTCAAGTCTGCCCATTTCTTCTCAACAGTTGACCTATGCGCCCCTTGGCATGTCAGCTCCACTCATCTTTCGGGTCTCCTGGGGGTTTGGGTAGTATGCCTTTCTGGGCTATCTAAATCGACCTCCTCTCATCCCACCGGGTTCGGCCTATGCACGTCCCTCTCGGGCTGCCAACCCATCCTCCGCCTCTTGGCCTTCAGACTTGGCTTATCTATCTCACCGGGATTGTCAGGTTCATTCCTTGCCCCTTGGGTTTGGCCTCAGCATGCCCTCTCGGGCCGCCAACCCATTCCTCGCCTATCGGCATTCTGGTTTGATTCTCACGTCCCACTAGGGCTGTCAAATCGATTTTTGTCCCACTAGGTTTGGCCTCAGCGTGCTCTCTCGGACTGCCAACCCACCTCGCCTTTCGGCACATCTTGTCCCACTGGGGCCGGCCTCAATACGCCCTCCTGGGCTGCCAATTCAATTCGTCCTTTGACACCGTTTGTCCCATTGGGATTGGCCTCAGTGCGTCCTTTCGAGTTGCCAACCTATCTTGCCTATCGGCTTTCGGTTTTGACTCTCACGTCCCATCGGGGCTATCAAAACCTACCTTTGTCACATCGGGTTCGGTCTCAGTATGCTCTCCCGGGCTACCAACCCACTATGCCTTTCGGCTCCTTTCTATCCCACCGGGTTCGGTCTCAGTACGCTTTCTTGGGCTGCCAACTCATCATGCCCTTCGGCTTGTCCATTTTACCTTCTTGGGTTATGCCTTTCGGCTCTTTTATCTTGTTGGGTTTGGCCTCAGCATGCCCTCTTGGGCTGCCAACCTATTATGCCTTTCGACTCATTTCTAGCCTCTTGGGATTCGGCCTCAGTACGCTCTCTCGGGCTGCCAACCCACCATGCCTTTCGGCTTCTTTCTATCTTCTGGGGTCTGGCCTCAGTATGCTCTCTCGGGCTGCCAACCCACCACGCTTTTCAGCTCATTTCTATCCTCTTGGGTTCGGTCTCAGTGCGCCCTCTCGAATTACCAACCTGTTTCGCCTTTCGGCTCATAGATTTGATCCATTCGTCCCACCCGGACAATCAAATCTACCCATCTGTCCCACCTAGGTGACACACATGCCCCTACTGGAGTGTCACTCTCTCCTCGCCCTTTGGCATCTTAGGTTCTATAAAAAAAAAACGGGGTTAAAAATATTGATGCCCCAGCGGACTTAGTTGTTTCTGTTAGGGGAGCAACCAAGAGCAAAAAGGCATAAAATGGTCTTACGATTGACCGCCAAAACACACTAACGGTCCAGGAATGGGCCGCCAGAGATACTCATTCAACAAAGGATAAGATTTGAAAGTTTGAACAGGACTCTGCCATTGGAAACGGTCCAATATTCAACCGCCAGAAAGACTCTAACGGCCTTACGATAAACCGCCAGAGCTCAATGGATAACAAAAGATAAGGTTGAAGGAAGAACGCTGGCTTTGGACTCTGACGTCATCAAGCGGTCTAAGGATCAACCGCCACACGTCATCAAATAGCCCAATTGTCGACCGCCAAAGACATGGGTGAGGCAAAACCAATGAAAAGCCCACCAAGCTTCATCCAACGGACAATGAATGAGGAACGAGACCCAACCAAGGAGAATGACCCAAGAAATAAGCCCCAAAATCAACCAAGATCGCCCAGCAAGGGTAGATAACTTGGAGCATCATAAAGATAAATAAGGAGATGACCCAACTCATTGGTCATAAAATGGGTGTCAACACCTGCCGGAGGCCGATCTGAGTGGGAGGCCAACTTCACTCGGGTGGATGCCTGAGCTGAGGAGGCTGAGGCTACTCTCGTGGAGAGGGTAAGCGAACCCAAACCCGAGTTCCTTAGACTTTAGATGCTTCATGATCATGCTTATCCCTTGACTGATTATGCTGAGTACTTATGCAGGTGAGAGAGCTAACCGCGGCATTGACCGAGGCACAGCATGCTCGAGTGGAGTCAGAGCAATCTCGGGCAGAGTCGGAGTGCTTTCGTGTTGAGGCGGTGTGACTTCGGGCAGAGTTGGATCGATCCCGAGCAGAGTCAGAGCGGCTTCACACCGGGACAATGGACCTAGAGCACTACCGGATAGAAGCAAGGGAGGCGCGACGTCAGATCTTTGAGTTGAAGATTGAGCTACGGATAATGGAGAAGGCCATGAGGATGATAGGCCGGGGACCCGAGAGGAGTGTCTCCCAGAGTGGCACACAGACGGGTGCACGGAGTAGTGCACAAAGTGGTTCGGTGGTAGACTTCCTTACTAATTCTTCTGGCCAGCGGAGGAACAAGGAGGCGGATAGGAGACGGTGTCGGGAGGAGGGCAGTTCAGCTATGGGCCCACCGGAGAAGAGGCATGACGGTACCGGTGACAGCAACGGCTCGAGGGACAGACCGGCGGAGTGATTTGGTACTCTTCCTTTTCTTTTCTTTTTGATGCACACTTGTACATTACTTACGTTAGTGGAATGGAATAAAACTCTTTTTGTTATTTTTGTTTATTTTATTGATGCGGGACCGACCGACTCGCTAGCTAACCTAGGACGCTAATGGGTGCGACCAGCACGTGCACGAGACAGGGCAAGCCGGTGTGACCGACTAACGTGAATTCCCTCCGGGTGGAGGCGTCTCTCAACAGAACTCCGAACCACGACCGTCCCAAGGAGGGAGGCGCGACGGGGTCACAACGGGCGAGAAGCCGCTGGACGACACGGGAGTCTAGTCCGAGCTTTGTAGGGACCCATGGGATTGTAGAAAGGGCTGGCTAGCCCGTGCCTGGAGGGTGTTCGGTGAAATGCCCGAACCCTTATTTCTTACGATTTTATCGGGAAATAGTCCAGGTACAATAGCGGCCTCTAGGCGCAAAAGTCCAAGCGTCAGTCTAAACGGGGAAGGTCGTCCACCACTGCCTTATACCCCCTTGCCCTATCTGCGCTCCCATCACTTAGGTAAGAGTTTGCACCCCATGCTCGGGCCTGCCGATGGATGCTTATCCCCATAGCCGTTGAGAGTCCTTTAATAGCCAGGAGTTTATAAGGATAAGGGAGACCAAGAATCCTCAATCTATAAAGAGCCCACGTCGAGGATGTAACCCGCTCCTAAAACTCCTCCGCTCAAGGGACTCATGCAGCTGGTGCACTATTTAAACCTGAGAAACCCTTCGACGAAAGGTAAGGCCAAGGTTAGCCTAAACTTCCCGAGCAGGAACTACTTCACCACTTGGTGGACAGGGATCTCATGCCCTCATCTTTTTCCTCTTACTCCTCACATCACGGCTATACTGACTTAGGCATCGGAGGGTTATCCCCGGGGAACCATCCCTGGATCCCTTGATTCGTTTCCCTTCTTGCAGTTGACAACTTCGTGGTCATCATCCCCGGCTCAGGACAAGCATGAGATATCCCCTCTTCATCTAGCGCCGTCTATGGGAAACAGGCAAATAGCTGACATGGTTTGAAGGAGTTCAAGCAGGAGGGCCGCCAGCGATGAAGGGAAAGCTCCGACAATGGAGGAGGGTGCACCGTCCCACCCTACGGGAAACACCCTCTCTCACGCTAGCGACCCTATAGGAGACCTACCCCCACCCACAGTGGAGGGGCAACCCCTTGTCGGCAGCACGGACCCCCTCTAAACCCTCAATGCAAAACTGGATAGCCTCATTGATCTAATGAGGACCCAGGTGGCCAGGGAGGAGCGTTTGCGACTTCCCCAGGAGAGCCCCCACTGTGGGGATGCTTCCTTGCAAATTGCAGGGGGCCGCTTCATCCTCCAGGTATGGTAGATAATTCGCAACCAGTCAGGAGGACCATTGCAAGCCCTTCCCCTGGAGCAAGAAGCCTCCTCTGCTCCAAGGAGAGAAAAGTCCAGAGCACGCCAGCCGCCTCCGGAGACAGAAGCTCTCGAGGGGCGTCAAGGCAGCATCCGGGAGCACCCTCGTAGCCCCTCGACCCAACGACAACTGGAGTTGTCCCTCTGACTGTGAGACTTCGAGAGGCATTTCATAGAGCAAGAGCGCGCCCTCTACGCCTTGCAGAAGACCACTACCAAGGAGGACGAGGAGCAATCCCCATTTGCCGACCACGTCTTGAAGGCAGCGATCTCCCCTAGGATCTCCCTTCTGACCTTCAAGTCATACAATGGCTAGAGAGACCCGGCCGACCACTATGATAGTTTTGATGCCCTGATGACTCTTCACGGGGCTTCTGAGGCCATCAAGTGCTGAGCATTCGTGACCACTCTGGTCCAAGGCACTCAGGCTTGGTTCAGAGCCCTCGCCCTAGGCAACATCCACGACTTCAAGCAATTTGGGCAAGTCTTCAAGGAGAGCTTCGCCAGCAGCGGCCCTCCGAGGTCAGTAGCGGGGCTGTTGGATCTCAAACATGAACAGGGGGAGAAGCTCCAGGCCTACATCAACTAGTTTAAGTCAGAGGCCCTGCGGATCCCCCACCTAGATGTGGCATCGGCCATAACCGCGTTGACCGAAGGTACGCGCGATGAGAATCTTCGGCGCAACTCATCCTTCACTCTCCCTCCTCCCTTGCCGAGTCAGTGACCCTGGCATTGCACCATACAGAGTGTGAGGAAGTCCTGAGTGCCTGCCACAGCACAACCGGCTCGGGATGGGAGGGGAACAAGAAGCGAACGTCTGAGCCAAGCTTGGGCCAAGGAAAAAGGTGGAATCGAGACGGGGAGCATAAAGAACCGTCTCAAAAATACGAGCGATACACCCCCTTGACCGCTCCAGTTTATGAGATCTTTGAAGACATCAATGGCTCGGGCCTAATCCGCCAACCCGAGCCTATGAAAGCGAAGCATCACAACCACCGCAAGCACTGCCTCTTCCACAGTGACCACAGGCACCACACCGGTGACTGCCACCAACTCCAGGATGAGATCGAGAGTCTTGTCCATCAGGGGCACTTGTCCTGGTACGTGTCTGGACAGAAAGAGGACCATGGCACCCCCGAGAAAATCGACAACATTCCCTGCGAGGTCCACAACAACGTCATTCATGGAGGAGCCACATCAGGAGGAGATAGTAGCCGAGGAAGGAAGCGTCATGCCGAGCGGGCGAGCCGAGAATCTGAGCCCCCTAAGGCCCCACTGGCAAGCAAACCACAGGCCCTGGTATTCTTCGACCAAGACCTAGAAGGGTTAACAACCTCGTACGATGATGGCCTAGTTGTATTGGCCATAATAAAGCATTGTAATGTAGACAAACTCTTAGTCGACAATGGTAGTGCCCATAATGTACTTTCCTACGATTGTTTCCTCAAGATGGGTGAGAATCCATCTAGACTCCGCCCGATCCAATCCCCACTTTGTGGGTTCAACGGCCAGGCCACTTATCCCGAGGGAGCCCTGAGCCTGCCAGTTACCATTGGCACCCCACCCAAAACTATTACAGTTATGGCAGACTTCATCGTGATCAAGGGAATGATGACATATAACGCTACCTTTGGCTGAGGGATCCTCAGTCGAACGAAGGCGGTGCCCTCCACCTATCACCAGAAAATGAAGTTTCTCACTAAAAAATGGCGTGGGGGAAGTTCGAGGTAACCAGACACTGGCTAGAAGGTGCTATAATATCTTAGTCAAAGCCATAAGGCTGAAAGGGAAGAACAAGGGGATCCGAGGAACCGAGGAAGAACCAACAACATCCAAGTCTAGTGGCAAGTTACTGACGATCTTCCTAAAGGATAACCCTACCCTTGGAGTCAAGATCAGAGTCGATCTCCCATCTGATGTTCAGGAGCAATATAAAAACTTCCTTTCTGAGTACATCCATGTCTTTACGTGGTCTGATGCGCAACTCCCTGGAATTCCCAGAGAGTTCATAATGCACAAGCTCAACCTCGACCCCACGGTGAAACCTGTCCAATAGCACAGGAGAAAGTACACCTCGGAGAAACAGATGATCATCAAGGAGCAACTCACTAAGGGAAAGGAGACTGGTCTCTTCCGTCCGGTCCTCTATTCGACATGGCTCGCCAACGTCGTTCTGGTACCCAAAGCTTCAGGAAAGTGGCGGATGTGCTTGGACTTCACCGACCTTAACAAAGCTACCCCGAACGATTGCTATCTGCTGTCAAGCATCGACCAACTGGTCGATTCAACCTCAGGCAATGAACTATTGAGCTTCTTAGATGCTTACTCCGGCTACCACCAGATCAGGATGGATCTGAAAGATATCAAGAAGACCGCTTTCATCACTGACTTTGGTGTACATTGCTACACCCGGATGCCTTTCGAGTTAAAGAATGTTGGGGTGACATATCAGAGGTTGGTCAACCAAATCTTCGAGAAGCAGCTTGGTCGGAATATCGAGGCGTACATCGACGACATGCTCATCAAGACGCTGAAGGCTGAAGATAATCTTACCGACCTAGCCGAGACTTTTGGCACCCTCCTCAATTACAACATGAAGCTCAACCCTGCCAAGTGCACCTTCGAAGTCAGATCGGGGAAATTCCTCGACTTCCTAGTGACTCAACGCGGGATTGAGGCAAACCCTGACAAGGTCCAGGCCATCCTAGACATGCGGCCACCCACTTGCGTCAAAGACGTCCAGCGTCTTATTGGGCACGTCGCCGCACTCAACCGCTTCCTCTCTCGGGTGGCCAAACGATACCTACCCCTCTTCAAGCTGTTGAGGGGACCCAAAATGGCATCTACTACATTCGCCTGGGATGAAGAATGTCAGAAGGCTTTTGAGGAGCTCAAGGAGTTCCTCACCTTGCCCCCAGTTCTATCAAAGCCGATTCCGGGCAAAGCATTGCACCTATATCTCTTAGCGATTCCGTCCACCGTAAGTTCGATCCTAGTCCAGAATGACGTAGGAGTTGAGAGACCAGTCTACTACACCAGCAAGGTGCTTAATGAGGTCGAAAATAGGTACCCAGCAATCGAGAGACTCGTGCTAGTGTTGGTAACCTCGGCCAAGCGCCTTAGACCCTACTTCTAAGGGCACTCTATCGTCGTGCTAACCGGCGAACCACTAAATAAGATCCTTGCTCATCCTGAAGCCTCGGGACATCTCGTCAAGTGGGCCATCATTCTCGGGGCCTATGACATCTCATACCGGCCTCGCTCAGCCATAAATGATAGGCGCTCACAGACTTCATCACCGAGAGTACCATTCCGATCGAGGAAAAGCCTCCGACCGCACCTGGGCCAACCTGGGACCTCTTTGTCGATGGCTCCTCAAACTCTACCGGAAGTGGTGCTGGCATCCTCCTTAAAGTCCCCCGAAGGAGCGAAGCTACAATACGCCTTGAAGTTCAACTTCTGAGTATCTAACAATGCCTACGAGTATGAAGCCCTCATCTCGAGAGCCCAGATGGCCCGGTGGTTAGGGGCTGAGCGGGTCAGGATCCACGTCGACTCCCAACTAGTGCCAGCGAAGTCAACGGTGATTACGAAGCTCGAGAAGAACAGATGATCAAATACCTCCATATGGTCAAGGAGTTGGCACAACAGTTCAAGGACTTTGAGGTAGTCTGGATAGCCCGGGTGGAAAACTCCCGAGCAGACGCCCTCTCCCATCTGGCCTCCTCTCTTGACCCTGAGGGTACTCGATCAGTTCTCCTCGAAGAGCTAGAGCGATCGAGCATTGATTCAGAGCTCATGACTGTTGACTCAGCCTCCCCGAGCGACTGGCATACCCCCTATTTGTCTTGGCTCTAAGACACTTAAGAGCCCCCCGACCCTAGGGAGGCTCGACGGCTGAAGTATCAAGCTCGACACTACATCCTCCTGGATGACACTTTGTACCGCAGATCTTTCTCCGGCCCCCTTCTAAAGTGCATCAGCACTGACGAAGCCATTCGAGCAGTTTAAGAGGTTCATGAAGGCATGTGCGGGGCGGCGAACCTATGTTCTCTGCCACGTATCGAGGGTCGGGATAATAAATGCCA